>JAYRBW010046060.1:0-11412 GCA_036023295.1 Invenusta paracnida
TCTCTTTTGAGAGCTCATTGTTGCATGAAGGATCAGCAAATGACTCGATGTGATGTGGGGAAACGTTTTCAGTTGTAGTGAAAGTTTCATGATGAAAAGTATTTTGACTTTGCGTGGATGATTCTGGAGAAGAAGCTGTAGAAACTTCAGAAGCGACTGGTGACTTGACATGAAGCATACTTGATAACACTGGTTCGACTCTATCAAAGGCTGCTGATGTCAGGATCGTCTGTAGAATGCGCAAATTCTTGCACACGACATCACTTGACAGAAATGCCGAGGCTGGAACATGAAACAGTTATGTGTGTGGAATATCTCTTTGGGAAATCTATTTCAAATTTTAAATGCATCTATCAATCTACAATCTACAATTATGGAAAATAACTAAATACAATCACATATCCCTTTCCTCAAATATAATCAATTTTTGTTTTTCTCTAATTTTAGTTACACTAAAATTATATTCACAGAACTGACACATTAAAGTTTATAGCTGCCATCGTCAATTGACAATTAGTGTGTTCATAGTTTTCATGCATTCAAACATATTTCAATATTTTTGAGGACTCACAATCAAATAACATTGCATCTATTAACTAGTAATGAGGTAAACATTTTTTATTTAATCTAATAGTAAAATCTTCATCAAAATTTGTTTTATTTAAAAATACTGCACTTTAAATATTTAAATATTACTCTTTAAAATAATTTACATAACAAATCAAAGCCATATTTGTATTAAGGTACCAATTACCAAAAGAATAATAAAGAAGTATAATAAATATTAGTTCACAAAAAAACTAACGTACCATTTTTCAAATCCAAATCTGCCATTAACAGCTTTACTTCTTCTTCCAGGACGTGAACGCGCCTTCTTAAATTCATTGTACAGCAAGTAGAAACTGATGAAAAGGAAAAAAACATTTAAGGAAAAAAACATATATATTACATTAAGACACAAAATACACTCATTCTTTGTATTTTATCAGATTCTAATACATAGGTTAATAGAATGCAGTTCTATATCATTAAAAGTGTCGAAATGGATTTGTAGCAATTAGTATATTCCGAAAATTTGAATCAAGGATGAATCAAATAAACCCTGGTTTACATTTATGTGTGTTGACACAAAGGCTTAGGAATTTTATAAGCTTCTTTAGTGTGGCATTAATACTGTTTCTTTCATTATTCTCCAGATTATAGAAATTTAACGAAGCCTTGACTGTCAGTTAAGAAAATATATTTCTCTTTATAAAGTTCATAAAGTCAAATGCTGTTGCCTCTACTATGAATGAGAAAACTACACTTCCAGCTGCTCTAATGTCTTCGTTCATACTACTGCAAAACTTAAAGCAAAGTAATTGCAAAGCCGTCAGTGTATACTTATTTTGACCTTCATTGTGCATAATAATACATTTTTGCAGATATCATTATGATTTGATATAGTTATTACTTTCCACTATTGCATCGAACAGTTTTTCTCTACCTTCATTCATCTGGGCTTCATGCTGCATAAATCAAGTTCTACAAACACTTAGTTTACTCAACGCCTTTGAGAATTTGTTTGAGTTATTTTGAGTAAACATGTTCCATTAAATCTTCCGTATCTCTTTGTGTTTTATTCATATTGTTCAGTGTATTGCTTTAAGTTTTTGATCTTGCATTTGTCTGTTTTTTAGTATCAACCATGAGGTGCTAAGTCCTTTTATTTGCACGTTTTTTATTGTACTCCAGAGATTTTTTAGGAAGTTTGGCTGTATCCATGTCTTCCAGAAAGTTTCCAGAGTAACAAAAAATTGCTTTAAGTTGTTCTGCTCTAACTTTTTCATTTGCTTCAACCCGTTTTGGATTATTATAATTTCTTTCTTCTCTGATCGTCATTTTTCAACTAACGATAAATTAGTTTAAATAGTTCCAATATTACGTTTTTTGGCTATTTGGTTAGCTTGTTGAGGAATGCTGTTCTCGCTGCCTTTATGATTTCTTCGTTAAAACATGTGACTTCATGTTCTACATTTCCAAGTAATTCTCGTGTAAAATCTTGCAATTGTAATCGGTTACAGCAGTTATAAGCTTTT
Source organism: Invenusta paracnida (assembly GCA_036023295.1). Classification (NCBI taxonomy): domain Eukaryota; kingdom Metazoa; phylum Platyhelminthes; order Proseriata; family Coelogynoporidae; genus Invenusta; species Invenusta paracnida. The sequence goes on from JAYRBW010046060.1 coordinate 2,079, forward strand.
CTTTAATTTTGAAGATTAATATTTTTATAGCTTTTTATTTTCTATTTTCTAGCACCATGCTTATCGGCGTTACTTCGATTCTAGCCGGGGATTATCTCTGATAATTTTAATAATTATAATGATGGGTTTATGACCAGAGGACAGTCTGTTATGCACCACCTAACTATTTAGATTAGCAATCCTGTTTCTAGCAATGATGTCTAATATAATATTTACTTTATTCCAGATATAGTGTCCATGTGAAACAATTGACACAAGAGAAATTATTATATATACACCAGTCTATGATTACTTCACCCAACACCTAGGCCAAAATGCAAAACAAAGCCTACTCAAAATTATCAACAGATCGTAGTTAAATAAAGAAGTCCCTGCAGATTGGAGGAAGACGACAATCATGCCTATATCAAAACCCAGTAAACCACCTGAAGACATAGTCATATCGCCCCATTAGCCTTACCAGCCACCCAGCTAAACTGGCAGGGAGAATGGTGAAGGAACGTCTCTACTGGTGGATGGAGAGATCCGGAGTTATCCCTAGCGAACAAGCAGGATTCCGGTCAAGAAGATCAACCGAAGATCACATTGCAAGACTAATTCAGAACACCCAGACGGCGTGGCAACGAAAGAAGCCTGGAGAGAGAACTCGAATTACCTTGTTCGATTTCGCACGCGCTTATGACACGGTATGGCATAAAGCCCTCGCGGTGAAAATGTACCGAATAAGAGTACCAAAATGCATTGTCGAATGGATATGGAAGTTTATTTGTGATAGGTCAGCTAAAGTCAGATTTGGCCACGCTTTCTTTAAGCCTAGACACTTTAGAGAGGGCTATTACGAGTGATTGCAAGAAATACCTCTTTGCCGACGACCTCATGCTTGCAGCCAGAAGCTCTAAGATTAGCGAGATAAAGAACACTATACAGTTGGCAGCTAATCAAGTCGAAGAATGGAAGAACATGGAAAATGAAGCTAGCACCCGAAAAATTCTACTCTGTATTACTGACACAATGGAGTAGAGGCTAATACAAACATCGGCATCCAGCTAGAAGGCCATGAGATCAAAACTGTGAAAACAGTCACCTTTCTTGAGATAACCATCATTAGATTATTGCACTTCGGACCCCACATTGACAAGGTAAAAAAAGAAAGTAAACAACTGCAGGCCATCGCAGGAAGAACGTGGGGAGCCAAGACAAACGTACTCCGCTTAGTTTACATCACATACATCAGATTCTGTATTGAATATGCTGCTGGTGCCTGGCTACCATCAGCCGCATCTTCACACATAAAAAAACTTGAAGCAGCTCAGAACAAGGCACCAAATAATCACGGGGTGTCCAATGAAAACTCAAGTAGACGACCTTATCAGTGAAGTACGCCTGGAACCTATTGAAACCAAAGGCAAAATGAAAGGAGCCATCATATATGAGAAAAGCATCCGAAGAGATCCAGAAGACCCACTCTATATGAGTGCTATGACAGAAAGCAAGAAACATCTCAAGAACAGCCATGACATATGGCAAGAAATAGGATCACAGACGGCACAGATTCTAGAACTAGACAGATACCCTAGAGAAAGGAAAATAATAATCAGTAAAAGACCACCCTGGACAAGAAGTAGAGCAAACACCAGTTTCATCAGGAACACAACACCACCCATATCCAAGAAAGACCCCCCAGAAGATCAACTAGTTAACACACAAAGATACCTAGTCACGCTGCCACCGGTGGACGTATAAATCTGGACGGGCGGATCTGTAGTGAAGAGCCAGAACTAGGAGGCGGCGGTTTCATCATCATAGGTAAAATCAACGCCAGAAGTGGTGAAGCAGTCGGGCGATACAGCTTCTCTTATCGAGCAGAACTAACAGCTATTGGCAGCGGCGACCAAATACCTCAAGTATAGAACTACTATCATCAAAAATGCTCGCCCTTACAAAAAAATCTCATGAGATTGTTGTTTCAAAACCTCATGAGAATCTCATGAGTTTTTTTATGAGATCTCATGAGTTCTCATGAGATTGTTGTTTCAAAACCTCATGAGATCTCATGAGTATAATCTGTTCTGAAACCTAGATGACATTCTCAAGCGTATTTTGTCTCGTGATAAACTCGAGAAAAACTGTCGAATAAGGTGACCTGTACCAGTTAATAAAGTTATATGGAATAAGCACAATTAACCAAACATAGCATATACACAGGAACCTTGAATACTGGAATTATAGAGGCCGGTATTATAATTTTATAAAACGTTACATATATAGTGATAATTACATTCAAGTTTAATTACAACTATAGAACGATTTGAACTTGGTTCTTAAATGCAAGTATTTTGTAAGCTGGTTAGATACAATATGGAAATTTAAAAAAGATAAGAACACCTATTGAAAGTAACAGATCAGAACTATATGCAAAGGAAATTGCGCGAAGTAATAGCTGATTAACTTATAGAACATATAATTAGAAATCTAATTTTATCGAATGCTAAATCCGCTAAAACAAAGACACTCTCTTGAAATTTAACGTCGCAGACAAATTAAAATTTAAAGGAAACTTACCAATTTGTAATTCTTATTCATAAGTACTCAAAACCTTGATTAGAAAAATTGTCGATCAAAAGCACCAGTGGAAATATGATGATTGATTGATGTTAACCCATCTTGCACCAGATGTATAAAGGATCTCACCTTCAAGAAACCTATCTATATGTTAAATACAAAACTATATTCATATATTGAAAAATATGTCTTAAATGCATTTATTTTATGTTACCTACAAAGTGAGGCCTACATTATTAAGTTCTTAAATATAAAAGTAAATTTCGAATTAATTCGGTTTCCCGTATTTCAAAAATAAAACATAAAAATGCACAAATTTTAGTGCATAAAAAATCTAAAGTATTAAGTTAATTTTTCATAGTATAAGCCTTTTAAATGTAGTGATAATAATAATTGATCCATTAAGTATATATTTAATCGTAAATGAGTAATAAAAAAATTTACAGTTTTGAAAACAGTGTTAAAGTTTTGTGTCACGACACTTTGTGGCAATTTTTTGAATAATCTCGCTCCTGGAGATACCCGGGCAGGACGCCATAACCTTTCCTAAAAAGGGGGAGAAGGTAAAAATGTACTAATAACTTGTTAAAGAATAGTTATAGTAGGCTAAAAGTTTGAAAGGATGGGGTCAACCCGTCCATTTTGTCTATATTAAAATGTATATTAATACATAATAATTAATATATTTTTAAGTATTTATATTTGATGATTTTAATTTTTTATGTTGATTTTTGGAATGACGAAATTTTATAATTATACGGTATATTAAACGTTATGCTACTCGTGCTAAATGATAGTAGTAGAAAATGTGTTAAAGTGCCAAATTTGTATGTACACTTCAGTTTTTGCAACATCATTTGACCGAGGATGTACGCCATAATTAAAATGCGATAGATTTATATTTTGGATCTCTGTATTTCGTTGTATTTATTACATATATCTACCATATAAAAGGAGCTTTCTGTCTGTTCGCCTAAGGCTCGAGAACCGCAAGAGATAGACATATTCTGAATCAGCTGGCCAAGGGGAGGCCTTTGAAGAAGAAGAAACATATTTTTTTGCATGTAGCGGTTACAATAGACGAAAAAACCTATTTAGGGGGCTATTATAATATTGATTAATGAAATCATCAAATTCAGATATAATTAATAAATGTTAAGATTAAATCAATATCTGAAGCTTTGGGAGCGAGAAGGGGACGAAGATGTAGCATAGAAGAAGATATAGGAAAAGACGAAGAGGTAGCATAGAAGAATATAGGAATGGACGAAGAGGTAGCATATATGCGAAAAACCCTTTCAGGAGGCTTAAGTATAACATAGCTAAAATATAGCTTTCATAAATTACCGGACAACGCCAGGTCATTTAGCTAGTGTTTAATAGGGAGGTGGTCTGGATTAATATAGGACAGCTAGTTGAAAACATATCGTACGAGTTATACCACACATATTACACAAAGCATAGCAATTATGTATTCAACATATTTTTTTCAGTTACTCTTCAAATACTACTTGTAAATTATATAACTGCAATACAAAATATAACAAAATCAGCAGAATTTCTTTAACTTACGAATGATGAAGTCTATTTTGCTTTCATCAAGCTTCCTCTTGCCCTCTTTCATTTTGGAGACTGTTCCGTGGGCCACCTCCTCCCTGGTGAAAAGAGAACCCATCAGGGCATAGGTTTTTTTCGAATAGCCTGGACTGCGGCTAAAATGACACTCCGCTGTCTCAGTCAGTAAAATCTGGATAATGAATATGAAAATATACATTTGTAACAAATAAGAAATAAACATATAATACTTTTTTTTTAAATTGTAAGTATCTTAAAATAAGAGTTACTTGTTGAGGGGCCCATTGAATTTCGGGTGAGTCATGGGTATCCTATAAATAAAGAAAATGGTAATAGTAACCTTCTAATCAAATGTAGTAACCTTCTAACTAACTAGTAAAACACAGTATAGACCTATTTAAATAATTACTTCAAGGAGTATATGATATGGGTGCATTATGTTTGTTTGGCCTTCAAATTAATGACTAAATTTACAATAAATCTAGAAAAGATAACATTCTACACAAACCATCTGAACTGATTCAGCCATCGGAACCTGTAAAAAAGTGTAAGGATAATCATTATTATTGTTTTAGCTCTAGAATAAAGTTAATAATGCATACATTAATTTATTTAGGTTAACCCTTTAATAACAAATATTAATTCACTTACATTAGGTGGTGTCATGAAACCAGTCCTAGGTGTAGTCTGCAAAAAAAAACTAGCCCTTCAAAACAATTGTTAATGCATTTTCATACAAAAATATGTAATCTTGAACCCTAGGGTTTCTAAATTCGCAGACACACGGTATTAGAAATTAAATCGTCAATATTTAAAATTTAGAATGTATAATTGACAAAATGTCAAATCCGTAATTATTCAGTTTTCTTTGTTACAACAAATATTATTCATAAAACCTCATTTTAAAATGTATTGTGTATGCAGTGATACTAAATTTCGAGTATTGGACAACTTAAACATATTATGATAGGACCTATAATTATTGGAGTATAAATAACTGTTTAAACTACAGATATAAATTATAGAAATATTAATAAATAGAAACTTACAAAGAAAGGTGCAGGAGACTTTGACTGCTTAAAAAGAAATTTAAAAACAAATGGAAAATTGTAGATTTGAAAAGAAATGTAAATGCTAATCAAAAAATAAAAAGGTACAAAAACAATATAGCCATTAATTATAATATATCAACACTTACTGAAGCTGTAGAAGCAGGCAGCTGAGACAACTAGAAATAGAATGAAAAAATATTTAAATAGAATTTAAACAGGTTTCTTATTTAGTATCAACTGAACTATAAATAATATTACATACAGGAAAGGGTGCTACTGACTTAAAATACTGGAATCCAAGTTATATTATTTGATATAATAAATATTTACCTACAAATTTATTTAGAAATATTTACTAAGAAAAACTAGTAATGAGACTATATGACTAACAAATTAAAGAGTAAAAATATCAAGGTACTTACCACTTTTCCAGGAGTTGTACTAAGTGTGCCAATCTAAACAACATAAGATAAATATGATATGAATAACAGAAAACAATATATATATATATATATATATATATAACTGTTCTACCTTGGAGTGCAGTTTTGCACTATCAGCATGGTAGACACTGATAAAACTCTCCAAAGTTTTTTGGAGTTTGTCCACCTTCTGAAAGGAAATGGAAGAATGTACTCAGTAATGCAGGAAATAAAACTGTGCCAAGAGAGATGATTGTGCCTTCCCACAAGCCTACAACCTGATGGCAGACATCAAGGTCTGATTTACTTTTAGCCTATAACTATGTGTGAATTCATTATTTTTTACCAGAAATTAACTAGTGAAAAATAATACAATTCAAAAACATTCTTGCTATAGAATAGAATAAGCAACCTAGTATTTTCCTTAGTCAGCAGTGTAATAAAACATGTTTTAAACTTTGTGAAAAATAATTATTAGGTTGATAAGCTAAGAAAAAATGTCAAAGCAATTGAAAATCAGTCACATTCAGTAGGATCTACTTACTTCAGTCAATGTTGCACATTGGGAGCACTTTGTAACAGGGTCATCCTAAAGAAATATAATATAATAATTGCTTTATGCAGTAATTTATGATTAAATAGTAAGATCAACTTACAACATTCTCTTTGTCCGTCTGCTGCAGGTACTCTAGTTCTGCAGTCAGAGCCTTCTTTCTCGATCCTGAAAAAAAGGGGAGCCAGAAAGCAAAACTCTATATTTTTTTAAGATTTCTTCAAGTGCAAGCTGTTTTAAGTTACATAAATAACCTATAGAAATAGACATTTGTATATTTTATCAGGACTGGAATCCACACGTGTAGGCTAATCTGAAACACTGTCCTAATAAAATCGTAATACATACCATACACGCCCAGGACTGAGGCAGGGAAGGCTGTCCAACCTCCTTTTGGCTCAGGGCGGAAGCCTGTCCAGAGGACATTGCCCACAGCCCCTGGGTTGACGAACATCCTCTTGTCTTGGACACTGGTGGCAGGTTCAATTGATACTTCCTCAATTGAGCCCTGCTCCGCGACCCATTTCACTAGGCAGCATTTAGACATAATAAACTGAAAAGTAGATCATAAATATATTAGTCTTTGTTATAGTAGTAATGCTGAATACAAACTATGCAATAATATTAAATTGTGTAAATACATCATATTTTGTTGCGATACTACAAATATAAATTGAACAAAGTTTTTGTACTAGATATATATATAAATTTAGACTATATCTCATTATGAGTGGAATTTAAATGGTTGTGTTTTTGAGATATATCAGAAAATATGCTATATATCACTAATTCCATATTGGTTTAAGTAAGTAGGTTATGCATTATGCATGTTTTTGATTTTACAAAATAGAAAAAAAAATTTTGTCACAATTTTTACTTATCAGAAATAAAAACAGATTATTATTTCTTAATAATAGACTATTTCATCAACAACTAAAAAAATGAACAATATTAATGACAACACATTTCAAAAAACATATCAACAAACTTATTGTTCTATTAAACTACAGATAGTTAGCAAGAAGAGAACAAAACCAATGCCTTTATAAGTTAATGTCATATTATCATGTTAATAGTGACTTTTGTGAACATTTGTGGAATGACCTAACATGGTTTGTTGTGCAAGGTGGAGAATTCAGCACTGCCCATGAATTATAAAATAGCATCCATATCTCTGAATTGTGGACTGATGCATAAGTCTCAAAGCAGTATTGCCAGATTTTCATGAAGAATGTCTCATACCTTTATGAATCGATTTTATAGTATTTATATTATTAATATTGAGATCAATCATTACAAGTGAATGAAGTGAGTAAGTAATATATTTTAAGATTTTCACCTATGCCAAAGCTAATTTCACCTAAGGATTATAGAAGTTCCTTGCTTCAACATAACTAGAAATACACATTTTAAGACAAAATCTTAAAATTCAATGTGATCCATTGTAGATAAGAATATTTCATTGTTATTAGAATAGGACACAAGCTTACACAAAGATGTACTGTCAAAAACATCTAAATATAGTTGACTTTCTTCAATAACTTTATACACTGTAAAGGACACTTTTTCGACATTTAAAACATGAGCAACAAAATATATACTATTGTTAATGGTACAAAAATAAACAAATTTCAAAAAGACGTCACCCTTCTTGACATACATATTACAGGATAAATTGCTACCTAACTTGACAGAACCAGAAAATATTAACTTGTTTGACACCTTGTTAAAAATAGTAACATTTTCAAATTCTGTGCCAAAATGTTCCAAAAAAGGAATGCTTCTGCTGCTGACAAAATTCGCTGAACTCCAAAGCTACAAACAGTTCCATTGGTGACATGCATAAAAAAATTTGAGACTCGTTTGCCACCAGACACATGAAATGAAAAGTTTGGTACTTTTTGTTAAAAATAAACTGTGTACATTAAATGCACAATCTAAATGATCAAAAAAAAAGATAGCGCTCAACAATCTGTGTTGCTATAGACTGTGTCCCATTAAAAAATGTACCCAACAAGTGATTAAAATCTTCAAATATGTAAGTGGAATACATAAAAAGGGGCCCACAATTTTTGTAAGTGTCAGGAATGTGCAATAGTTGGTGAATGTTATATGTCATGTGTTAAAGACCATAAATTTCCTGAAAATCATACACAAAATTAATTAAAAGTTGATTGGCATGTGTAAAGGTTTCTGCAGAAATGTTGGGTGTTTTGAATATACAAATGGCTTGCACAAAAGACAAATAATTGTGTAATACTACAGGGGGTAAAAATTGTGAAAGTAAAAGTGGACCATAATAAAACAAAAAATGGTGGTATTCATTTGCTTTCCAGAGGTGGCGCAAAGATAGTGACCTAGGCTTGCGTGCAATTTCAGATGGTGTTCTTACATTTAATAATAAAGTATCAATTGTTTTTGAAAAACGACCAATGTAAAAATGTTCATTGTGGAAACATGAATCAAACCAAAAAGATAAAAACAAGCGTGCCACACCTCTATCAATACAGTGCAAACTATCAATAACAAAACCTGATACATTATTAAAATATGGTAAAGAATTTAAAATGGTTACTTTTTGGACACCTAATACTGCACTACTTGAGATAATAGCCTGTTGTGCATGATCTTCCAACTGTGCTTTTGTTCTAAGCAATGGTCTCACATCACAAAATGGGAAAACATGTTTACTATTCCCTTTTGAGTTTACAGCACGCTCACCTTTTATAGTACACCAAGAACAAGAATAATAAGCATTATACTGTTTGATTCCCTGAACTGCACATCTAGCTACAGAATCACAACTACAAAAAGTACAATATACATGAAAAAGATGATTATGTATCTGAATGCCTACATTTGCAATTTCTTGAAAACACTGAACAAAGGGAGATAGAAATAAATTGAAATCTGGCTTATTTTCCCCGAACCAAAGACCACACAAAATCATGTTGCTTTTCCTCATGTGCAGTGGAATTTCATTTATATACAATAGAATTGGCCACAGGGTCATTCCAGCAGAAATCAACCAATATATTAAAAAATTGTGGCTGATGTCTTCAGAATTGGTTAAAATTTTATGTAGGCTATGTTTAGTACCTAAATAGGACAAATCCAAAATATTTTAGGAAAATATTTACCAGAACAGATTTTACAGGCCATGGAAATTT
>JAYRBW010046071.1:0-11412 GCA_036023295.1 Invenusta paracnida
ATTTTCCGATTTTTTCGGAAATGTTCGGATTTTTCAGATTTTTGGGGAAATTTTCCGAATAAATCTTTACAAAAAAGTGGGGGGGGGGGCGGTCGCCCCTCTTGTCCCCCCCGGCTCCGGCGCCTCTGTATACGATGGGCTTCAATAATTTCTCGAACTCGATATCAAAGCTATACCCTACACATATAATCTATGTATTTTTATGAACAAAAAACACAGTTAATGTATAATTGGGGAAAACATTAAATCGATATCTTTACGGATACCTTCATATTTCAAATTTAGAAAATTTGTCAAAATGGTGCTAGGAACATGGCAGAAAAGATAAATTTCATTATTTCATTAAATAGATACCCCAAAGGAGATTTGATCAAATGTAAAAATGTGGTGACTGTTAAATTGCAATAGTTTATGAATTTATAAAGTTCATATTGACATTTTAATTTAAATAAATTATATCCATTATCCATTTTGTATATAAATTATACTTTTTAAAATTTGGGGATAAAATGTACCTTTTCTGCTATGTTCCTAGTACCAGTTTGACATAGATTTTCTAAATTTGAATTATGAAGGTATCCACGGAGACTTGAAATTTTCACAAATATCTTAGTTGTTTTTTGTTCGTTCATGAAAATACATAGATTTTAATTATACAGTGTACAGTGCCCTACTTTGATATCGAGTCCGAGAACTTATTGAAGCTCCTCATATATATATTATTAGTTATGCTATAGAAAGTAATAATATGTAAAGATATAAAGATATTATTTATTACATTTTACATAGAATATGAAATTAAACTTAAGAATTACAATATTTGAGACACACAAAATAAATATATTAACAAAATACAACTCAAACAGTCTAGGCAGTAGGATGTAATAGTCATAGATATTGAATACTATAATCAACTAATTATGTTGATAATATTATCTATGGCAATAGCATAATATCATGCATTAGCATGATGCACAGTATATACAGTTCCATATGATTTGACTGATTTTAAATTCAGTGAGTTGCATTATTTCTGTTTACAATCGTTTTATTTCAGTACATTTCAAGTATATAGCAGATAGTATATTAGCAGTACTAAATATTTTCCCTAAAAAATTGATAGGATTAGTTATTGATAAATAAGCATTTATATCGTGCATAATATATTTAAAAATGTTTAGTTCATTATATTTCAATATTGGAAATAGTCCAATAGTAGCAACTAATTTGCCGTTATTAAATATGAAATTATATTCTATAAGAGATTCCAGATAACTATTTAAGCGTTTTATATCACATATATTTTAATTATTAGAGTGAGGTATGTCTATACTATTTAATCTATTATGTTTATACCATAAATCTTAATTTACAAATAAACATTTGAAGAAATTAATAAAATTAATAAATAGTTATTTTAGGATTGACATGAAATATTTCTGGAAGGAAAATGGGAGGTAGGATAGAAGGTGCAACTCAAATTGCTATATAACATTTCACCAAATTGTGTTTCAAATGATTTTCTAAAACTTTATAAAATTGAGCATTCATTCAATTCATTCATTTTTTTCTTTTTTTGCCTTCAAGTGAACTATGAATCATGTAAGTTTTACTATATTCTATATACATATATCTTGTAAATACTATTTTATTGCTATAGTGGTGTACATACATATCAGCTGTAATTATTATTAATAAAATAATCTTTATCTTATGTAAATACAACCCAATTAATGTACCTTATCATACAACTTAGGATGCATTAGCGAGCTAACATACTCAATATTATTCTGTAAAAATTTCAACAAAATATATTTTTCCATTTTCACTCGTTATACATATATCATCAACAATATTTTACTACAAACACAAATAAAACACATTAGTTTTACTCAAGGTTTTTTTATTTGATATAGTTAATATTTTTCTATAGATAAAAAAGTTATGTTATTTATATACTGAATATTATTTATATTTTGTAAATATATATTGAAATCTTACTAAAATTATCTACATAGTTGCAGTTATTTTCTATATACTGCGTAGAACTAATCACTACTTACTTCAAATAGAAATTTTCATTTCGAGTCACCCAAAACGCAGTCGTTCGAAATATCTAGGTTATCATATCCATTTAGCTATTAAAAAGCGAATTTCATTGCTAGAATTCCATGAAAATTTCAGTTGTATGATCTCCATATTGTCGGAGGTAAATATATTTTGGTTCGGAAGAGTTTTGGATTTGAAATATTTTAATTTATTATTATCTAATGATGTGTTTATTATTTTTACAATCTTCTTAATATTTGGAAGCATTACTATCGAACTGTTAAAAGCTTAGTGAATATTACAAGTGGTCTCAGTGACCGTAGATCGCCGCTTTAGTCGAAGTAGATGTAAAGTCGATTCTGTAATATTTATGGAATGAAATTAATACAATTATATAGAAACATAAATAATAGCTATGATTAGAAGAAACAATAATTATAAAATCGTATTTATAAAAACAATTAAATTACCTAATTTTAGAAGTGATATTTTACATTATTATATCAAAATTATTTATTATACAGTATTTTCATACAGCTAATGGAGTAAAATGCTACTGTTATTTTAAGACATATATTCAGACGGCCATTTGTACTGTAAAATAACACACGACGATAATTGACACTGTAAGATAAATATGATAAATATATAGCCTAATATAAATACAGTATAAATATAAAGGTATGTGTAATAGAAGTATGTAATTAAAGTGACACATATAAGGAGAGAACAATGTTTAATCAATACCAAAAAATACTAGATACGCATATGAAGGGGAATTATTTATTAAAATTTGTAAGGGGGGAGTGACATCGATATATAAGTTAGTTTCATTGTTGCAGTGTTTGAGTATAATTATCAATACATATTATTATCCATTTTGCACCCAATCTAACTCTGTATTTTATTGTATACACTTGCGTAAAAGTTATTAGTGTAACTATAGAGTTACACTAATTGACTGTATATATATTTTACTACATAAATTACAATGACATATGTAATATATATATATATATATATAACAGCAACAGAAACTGCACTAATGGAAAAATGTATCAATTGTTTTAGAGATAATACACGTATAACCTATATAATAGCGTATTGAAGGATACAATAGTATATTAGTTATTGTGCAGATTATAATTTTTCAATTTCCTTTAAGAATACATACATTGTTATGTTTTAACTTATATATATATATATAACTTATATATATACATATATAGAAATATCAACTAAAGAAACGTAAATTTATTTTCATTCGATGTAAACGTATTAATATGCAACTATTAAAAAAATAATTACTCCACGAACCAACTATATATTAACCTAAAGTTGATTTAAATATTCTAAACATGTATTATCGATATATACATACTATGTATTATTATATTATTGTATAATAATTCATATTTTTAATTATTATAAACACAAATTTCATGATAATGAGAGAACATTCGATAAGTATAAGATTTTGAGAGAGTATAATGTAATATATTACATAATATATAACATCATATTTTGGATGATTAATTTATATAGAAATATAAATAAACTTAATTAAATTTTATTACAGATAAATCAGAAAAAAACAATTAAAATAAATAAATAAGAATTACAGTTTGATGCAGTTATGAAAATTGAAATATTGTATATTGAATGTATTAGCATTAAATTAGTACATACCTTTTTAATTTATTTTACTTAAAAGTTTAAATAATCCAAATTCTCAATTTTTTTTAAACATTAACGATGTTTAACAGGAACGTATATTTGATCAATTTATGTTTTTAATTAAAAAATTTAACTGTATAGATTAACGTACTAAGATAGTAAAACGACGTAGAGATTAATGGATAAATTGATCTGGAATAGGTGAATATCGAACATTTAATTTTACTGTTGCTTTCGTTTGTTTCGTTTGTATAAATTTTGTTTCTGAGTATTTAAATATGTTGACTCTTAATTACTTCATCTTTGTAAAAATGTTGAGAAATAATATTGTTTTAATTCTATTAAGTTAAAATTTAATAATGTTTATTCAACAAAATTTAGTTTAAAACAAATGTTAATTATCCATTTTTGATAATCTCTGATATAAATTATATTAATATATAGAAAATATATTCATTATTTAATATGGGAGAAAATATTTTATTTAAATTGGTGAAATATATTAAAATTTAAGTATAAAAACTGAAAATTGATAATCAATAACTAAATTCTTCTTTTGATTTTTGAAATATAATTTATAGAGATAAGAATCACATGTGAAAAATAAAATATATTATATATACCTATTTTCTAAAGTGCTAGAAAAATCTTAAAAATTCCGTTGTGTAGAATTTTAACATTTTCATTTTAAGTTATAAAGGTAAGGTTAAGTCAATGTATTTATTTATTTTGAGCGCGATTGTACAAGTTAGTGATAAATTAATTTCCAGACGTACCAGAAAATATTAGTTTATAAAACATACTTTCCAAATAATTTTATTCAGATGTCAATTGAAACGTATTGTATAAGTTAGCTTATGAATTGCAAAGAATTTTATTATAATAATATTGTAATATTGTAATAATACAATAATATATTTATTCTTATCAAGATATAATTCTTATTTATTTGTATCTGTATAAAAATAAGCGATCCATTTGTTGAGCATCGATTTTACTACATAGATTAATTTACGGCCAACGCATTTTAGGAATTTTCATTTATAAGATTGCATATAAGTAGGCTTCACTCACAGTGTACTCTTGCTCAATACGATCCTGCAGCTTATCCATGAAGCTTCGGTCATTGATAAGGACCTCATCTGTACCGACAAGGTGTTGAAGTCGCTTCCTTACCTTGGAGGCAGCAAGTTCGCTGGATTGTTGAGCAGGCATTGGAAATATATGAATAAGAGGGAGGTACAGTGGGAAAAAGTATGTCAAAATCACAACGCGGATGGCGATGGAAGCTATTCACATTCGACAATTAACAAAGAAAACTTCAAACCTTTAAAAATACAACACAAAAATAATTTAAGGTATAAGAATCTCCGCTGAATAATTCAAATTGCGCAATGAAACGACAGAAATTGTAACGATAATACAGGTCTAAAGCACACATATACACAAAAGTTGCCAGTGAAACAATGCCCGTTACCTGATTTGCAAGAGATGTATAGATTGTGTATTGTTAGAGGATACGATTTAGTTATTACAATCTAACAACAGATATATATTATCTATCCTAGCAGGTATTAAGAGAAAGGTGATTTTACATTTGTAAAAGAAGAAATGGAATCACTAAGCGCACCCGGCGTCGTCATCTACAAATGATGTAGCGTTGCTAACACTGAATTGACAATTAATTGCGACACAAGCCTAAGTAGAAAAACATACATACATAGCTGCCATAAAACAAGAATTTTGAATATTAGTCGTGTGTATATACCAACAGTGTACCAATCACCGGCTGCATCTGTTTCTCTGCTCTCTTTTACCTGAAGGCGTGTATAGCTTGTCTCGGTATCACTATCAACTACAACTATATTATACACCGACAGGCTAATAACCTGAGACAGCGGTGTCAACTCCGTTATATTCTCCCAGCAGACTCAGATGTACCGGTCCTCCTTCTTCTGAGGTTTTTATTGACCTTTTGTTTGTTAAGAAGATCAGTCTGTCACGTCATACATAATATAACACTGATCCACAGTTGCATTGCGGTACTGTGCTCAAATTTGATTTAACCCTGCTCACCCCCTCTTCGTCTCGAAATACCTACAAAAATATACAGTACATAGCATCACATCTGATCGCACAATAGTAACTGCAGATTATGTGTAATTGCACAACTGCTTTAGAACAAGTACACATTTATTAAGCGTATTATTAGCTGTACTATTTGTAAGAATATTGAATCGTGTTTATTTATTCTTTATGATCAATACAGTTAAGTTGGTGACAAATTAACAGTGAAACAAATGAAATTGTTACCTATAGTGATTTTCGTTTCTTTGTTTTTAGGAAATACTGCGAAGAAATTGATTAAATCTATAGCCAATGTGTAGACAAATCATTATTTACCATCACCACTATCAGTACTCTTATTGTAATTCTAACCCGCCAAAAGTTATTATCAGCTACGCAAATTCTAACCTGGATTTATTGGTACTAATTAGATAGCCCTCAGAGCACTTAAATCTGTATTAAGTATACCATCGTCAATATTAGTATGCGTTAAATTGATATTATTATGCATGGGTTCACTTGTATCACTTTGTACCACTTGGGTTCACTAAGTGACATTACGTCACTTAGACATATCTATGCATGCCGAGATCATTTAATTATTTATAAACATCATCTACACCATTTTAGAGTAGTGAAGTGATGTATTAATTACAGTGAGATACATGTGTATTACAGGCACGTAGCACTGTTTTTAAGAGTGGGGGTGGGAGGTTTTTTGGCGCCCCCCTGCTAAATTACTGAAAACAGGCGTTTTTCACTTTTAACGAGAATTTTTCAAATTTTTTCAAAAAACTTAACACACGGTTATATATTTCTTGAACAGTATTGGTGGTGCTATAATAACATTATTCGTAAAAAAATAAAACATTGTAGCCGGGAATATTATTGTTTTTATTACAAATATATAATGCTTATATTATAAACAATACAACTGTTTCTAAAATAATGTCCATGAAAGTGTTATGTGCATTAGAATGTGACTAATTTGAACGACCTAAAAACCGCAGTCGTTGCTCACGATAACTTACGAATTCTTTTGCAGTTGAATTCAAAACCCTTACATCAATGAGATCATGATGCACATTTAGGACCACTAAATGGTTTATCCTTTCGTATACCATTCTGCCACGCAGATAACTTTAAACAAGCCTCATCGTGGAGAAAAGCGTTCAAGAGAGGCATTTGTTGCTACTATAGGACCATCAATAGTTTATATATAGTCACTACCCCAGACAAACTACCAACTTATTCTGAGCAAGGAACATATACCTTTTACAAAAGAAATATTTTTTTGAGAAGAACTTGCTTATTTTTGATAAAGCATGGTTTGTTAGAATTTTCAATTGTGCATCGAAAAGTGAAGAATTCATCTTGAAATCGTTCCTGTAGAACGAAATTACTTTTTAAATTTCTTCGGTGATATTCTTTCCATTTGTAGAGTAAATCAAAAGGTTTTCGAGACACATTTGCATTTTATATCCTTGTTGATCGAACCATTGATTAATGCATGAAATAGTTTTGTCAAAAATTCATAATAGAGCTATCGATAATATTCTGCATGTGTGGAAGGGTGACTCTCCATCATCAAGCTCAAATCGTTGAGGAGCTTTCCGATTTCGAGGCAATGAGACAATTCCACTGCACGTTCGTCGGCTTTTTTGAGGACATCACTAGCAAAATTGAAATGATCAACAGTTCTTGTTTGTTGCATGGTTAGTACAACTGCTTGAGTAAATGTTTGACCTTCAGACGCAGAATGAACTGACTTTTGTTTGGAGCGGCTTAGGTTATTTGTTTACCTCAAAATTGATTCAGCAGCACAGTGCAAAAAAATTGTGCATTTGGCTTTGAACACTCAAGATACGAGCTGGTATTTTCCAATTCAAATTTGTTTGCAAACTGACCTCCCATATTTTTATCTGCTGTCTGTTAATGAAAGTAAATATTTCATCGATATTATTTATGAGCCTGAATCTCATTAGGCTATTACATTTATTCCATTTATTAATTACAATATGTACATAACAATAACATATTTAATTATTAACTAAATATTGTATATAAATATGTAGTATATAATATATTATATGGCAATATAATATAGTATATATAAATGCATATATAATACATTTTCGTAGATAGGAGATTTTATAGTCGATAGTTGTAAATAATCACATTACAAACAAAAAATGTGTGCACTTTTATGTGATTTGGGATTTAATAATAAAGTGGTAAGGCCTTACAATTAAAGATATCATATTGTATAGTGTATGCAGTCTAGAATTGTGTCCATTGGAGTTTGTAGTAATAAAAGATTATTCAGTCATTTATAATTATAGTTATTTATACTATTTTATAGATAACAAAGTCGTACGTATAATTATGTAATATACATAAAATTGTCAATTAAAAAGTAAATTATAGGAGTTTTATTATAAAATTATTGTTATATATATATAGATAAAGATATATATTACATATTACATATTATTCTAAATAGAACTACAAAGTTCTATGAAATATTGAATATGTTTGAAATTAGAGATTTCTTTTTATGTGCTGATTTTTTACAACTACGAACTATATAGCATATAACTTATAATGTCTAATATGACAATTATAATAGGATCAACTAACAGATTTATCAGAGAATAAGTTGCCTTATAGTTTTATTATAATAGCTGTGTATAGTAGGCTCTAATTTGTCGATCGAAAAAGCGCATTATTTCATTAGTCCTAAAAAGGCATTTGCCTTGAATGTCATTCATGATTTCCTTTTAAATATTATCTTTTTATGATGTATTAAGCTACAAATCAATTTTAACACAAATTGAATATAAAATAAAGAATAAGATGAATTACACTATGAGATATATTTTTCGTCAAAAACCTGCGAAAATTGATTTACTTGGAGATCTGAATATGATTATGAAATATACTACACTTCCTATACACTTTATATGTTAGAAAACAGATATTTATCTTTTGCCTGCCTTCGTGCCCCTCTTTGTACCTAAGTAGACTCAAACTTACCAATCAACACTAAAGTCCTCAGGACGCACGATGTAGGACGAACTATTAAGTGAGCGGAACTTCTTTTCGACCTTCTCCGATTGGCACTGGTCAAAGAGTCGAACTTGAGTGAGACACTCGTTGTCCAGGCGAAAGTAGGCCGAGTCGTCCTCATCGCTATCCATATCGTTAAACATTAGCGTCTAGAAGGTTGTCGGATCGATAGAGCAATCAATCAATCAATCAATCAAACATACCATTAAACAAGCATGCAGTCAATTAATAAACAAATCAAACAAGCAATTAAGCAATCAAGCAACCAAATAAAACAAGCCAACAATCAATAAACCGATAAATTATTCAATCAAACGAGCAATCAATTCATAAATCAATTATTTAATCCAATAAATCAAACAAACAAAGCATCACTCGCACCCACACTTAGTCAATCAATCAATTATACCAATAAATAAACAAACAGTCAATCTAACAACGAAACAAACAAAAATTAACCAATAAATCAAACAGTCAGTCGATAAATAAATACATTTTATTAACTATTCAAACAAACACTTTATAAATAAAATAAACAACTACTCATTCACTATGTAAATCATCTAATTAATTAATTAATCAAACAATCAATCAATTAATCGATCAAATAAACAAATAAACAAACAAACAAATAAACACTCAGTCAATCAATCAATCGATTAATCATAAATCAACCAAACTGTTATAAAAGATATTGAAATGGATAGTTTGGAGATATTATATCTTATGACAAATATATGTTAAATATGTTATGTAATTCACTAACCAAAAGATTTGGAAAAATGGAAAGTCTTTCTCAACCATGTTTTGCTTTTAATAATATACACATTACATGTTTATATTTATAATGTAGCAATTTTATTTAACCTATGTAAATATAAGTGTAACAGGAAAAGAATGATTTAGGTATGTAATAAATGTTAATCAAATGCGAAATATTTTAGTTTAAATGACTCTATTGCTAAAAGAAATATCAATAAAGAACCACAACTTCCAGTTGTTCGTGATGGACTTTAAGCGTTTCAAAGTTTCAAGGTTACAGGTTTCTTAACATCCGATATATTGCCAATTGAAAATTACTTTTATTCTATGTAAAGCTTTCGATAATTTCTGTTTCGCATGAGCTTATGTGACTTGTGGGACATATAGTGGGACATTCAACCCGGTTTATTTTACCGCATCAAAATATGTTATCATTCTAATTCTTTATAAAACTCACAACACAAAATTAAAAATTGTGAATATTTGATTGAATGTTTTTGTTTTGATTTCAATAAAGTAAAACCACGATTAAATAGTTGTATAATACTACATAAATTAATTAATATTATTGATGAATAAAGAATGTTTTAAAAATCCAAATAAAGAGAAAAGTCTAGCATAAACTTTTAATATTTAAAAAATTATCAAAATCAAACGTTTTCGTTTAAATCAGTACTACGATTATTTAACCTTTTTCATTTAAAATCTTACTATGTGGTATCGTCAAAAACTTGTAAAACCACTTAAAACAAACCAATGATTGAAGAACAAACTAAGAAAAAAGCAGATATAGATGCTAGCATATGTGTTACCTCCCCCTTGTTCTGTATCCCCAAATTATTCGATGCTATGAAGTAATAGTTAAGCAATTTATCTTCATTCTTGTTGGTCTGTATGACAACTGGTGGGCTTATATCTTCCTTAATGACTGCCAACTCTTCCTCATCATGTGGAATACAGTGAGGCAGACTGGAGAGAATTGTAATCTTAGTGTTCTCAAAGAAGCTGCTTGTTACCGAGTCACTTGAGGAAAGGGATTCGAAGTCCTTTTCAGATTTGTCCCCGATTGGTGGACACGGACGCAGGGGTGGGCTCATTATTGCATGTGGTTGAGCAAGTCCTAATGTGGAGATTAGATAACTTGTGCTATATAGTGTTACATCCATAGAACTGAACTATAAATTTATAATATACACTGCCTGTCAGTAATGCACGCAACTTTGTACTGAAAGAATATTGTCAACAGTCATTCGATCAAAAGTCAGAATTTTCGCTTGGAAATTACGTGACTTCATTAGGAAGTTACTTGTTAATTATTTATAGTTACCATGTTTTTAATCTTTAATCTGTTTTTTAACAAAATTTCATTTCGCCAATTAAATTTCTTTGCTTAGATTACTTTGTACGAGTTGACAATTTTTTACATGTATTTTTATAATTAAATTGAAATTGAGAGAAGCTTGACTGAGAACATTTAAAAATAAAATATTAGTATTATTTAGATAGACTTAAATAAAGGGGGTGCAGTTTAAATACATTAGAATAATAATTAAAAGGAATTGCGAAGAAATACATTATCATTATATCCATATTATGATCAGTGTAAATACGTTTTTTTAAGAATGTGGTCATTTAAAATATATTTATTCATTAATATTTATATGTATATGTACAGTCATGGCCAAAAGTTTGGAATCAAAGTAAAAAACCCAAAAAACTGATAAGTAGATCCAATAAATTCTATTTGTGGTACAATAATGAGTTAAAACTAACAACTGTTCGATCTTA
>JAYRBW010046082.1:0-11411 GCA_036023295.1 Invenusta paracnida
TGGCCTCTCACCAGGCGCCCCCTTTCCACTAGGCAGGCTTAATGGAAGACCTGGATCATCGAAGACAAATCGTGATACATAATATAATAATATGATAATATAACAAATCGAGATGCTAATATAATAATATAATACGATATAAAAAATAACTAATCGTGTTCTGCAGTCAATGTCAGAAATTTGCCTACTGCCGAAATAATTTGGCATAACTCTCATTAGTTGGCCTGGGACCAACACTGAGGAGGTGGTGTTGCAGCGTGTTGAAAAGGAGGCTGCAATTGGTCGGGAATCTAATAAAAAAAGTAGAAAAACTCGACGTGGAATATCTAGAGTACAATTCGAAAATAGTAACATTCCATAGTGCATCTCAAAATGTTACTAAATCCGGATATAGGTATATGATTTTAAAATGTATCAATGAAAAATGTGGTGGCCCTATTGTCGCGTTCTCATTAGGATGGGGGTTGGGGTATCGAAAAAGCCAATATATTACAAAAAATAATCAAATGAGGAGTGTTGCTTGGCAATAAGACCTTTGTGTACAACACGTGTTTCAAGCTTTCCAAATAATTGATGCAGGAGGCTCCATTGTCTGCCTCATGTTTCACTGGGTTATTAGCTCACACAGCAGCAGTTATATTACTAAATTCAAATATAATTAATTGTGGTGCATATAATTTTGAGTTCATATTTTAAAAGGGGGAAATATGTATGTCTGGCTAAATACTTTCTTACCTAGAATAATCTGTATGGGAGATACAATATGCACACGCATTTAAAAAATGGATAAACTATAATAATGTACTTTATAGAATAGCAGAAAACTATGCAAATTGTAAATACAAACAAGTAATCACGAAAGCCGTCATAAGATGTACATAATTTTATGTTTTATTTAAATTAAAATATCATAAACCGAATGGTAAAAGTTTAATCTTACTAAACAGAAATAGATTGACAGACACAGTGGCCAATATTTCTGAATACATATAAAATTTAAAAATATATTTTTGCGAAAAAAATAAAGAATTAAAAAATTGGTAAAAGTGATTTATTACCCTATGTTTTTAATGAAATTTGTTAACACTTACGAGAGGTGGAGGACAAAATAGGTGGCGAACAGCGTGTGGATCGCCTGAGCTAGCGTGGCGTCGTTCTTTACAACGCAGAATGTGGCATTGTCGACCACCACTGCGCCATTCATAAGACCATTATCACCTACAATATATAATATACATACACATTACATGGCTCCTACTATGGAAGCAAATATCTGACAACATAATTTAAGAAACAATGTCTTTATAACAGCAATTCAATACAGTAAATTTACCTCAAACGCAGTATACACTTTAAGCCCTCATCAAGTACATTTAGACATAAGGTAGCTGCTCTAAATGAATTATCGAACTTATTACCAAGTACATTTAGACATAGGTAGCTGGTCTAAAAGAATTATCGAACTTATTACCAAGTACATTTAGACATAGGTAGCTGGTCTAAAAGAATTATCAAACTTATTACCAAGTACATTTAACTGCTTTAAATAAATTAAACATACCGAAGTTCGCTCTGATAAAGGGGTGGTTGGAAGAATAGTCCGCGCTGTAAACATCTTTGGGATCGCGTATAACTGCATATAGCCGAGAGGCCTTTCCAGTTAGCGCCTTCGCCAAAAACGTGAGAAATTCCTTGTCCACTGTAATTCGTAATAAAAATACATATTTGGTATTACACATACATTCTGTTCATTAAAGGCAAAAAGGGTTTTATAAGTGTCAATAGTTATCATCAGTCAAATATAGTGGACGATATAATAATATTCACCCTTATACTTTTTTAAATTTTACTTTAACATTAATTTGTAAATAGAAAGTCAAGAAATATATACTTACTCATGGCATTTGGCTCCTCAACACCTTCGAACCGGGCCGTGGACTTTAGGGACTTCCAATTGTCCTCTACGCTGGCGTTGGTGGGCTCCAACCCCCAGATCAAAGAAGCTTCATAATGGAGCTAAATAATCGAACAAATATATAATAATTATATATAATATAATTAGCTTGTTATTTACATAAAATAAGCAACACACCAGCTTCTTTTACTGTGTGCAACTTACAAATTGCGAGTGGGCCAGGAAGGGAAACATGAGTAATGCATCCTTGCCTCGTGTGGACCCTTTAAGGCCCCGGATGGTATCCCTTCGGGACTCGTGCGTCGCCTTCAGCCGCTCACTTAGGGCAACGAAAGGCCGTCCCTGTTTGAACAGTTCCGCCAGCGACTCGAAATTAGACTATACAACAAGACAAATAATAACTCAACATCATTAACAAGGAATTGCTCACTATTTATAACTTCAATCTGACAATAACTTACGATGGATGACATTCTAATCCTATAATGACTTACTATAGGCATACAGTTGAACACGTAAGTATATATTAAGGACAATGACAAAATATAGTATACACATATAAATTAAGCTAAGTATGGTACGTATGCTCAGCTACATAGTGATAAATTATAGTAAAAACCATACCACATCACTTTTTTCTTCGGAGAGAGACTGAAAGCAATTTAACAAAATAAATAGTGATTATTCAGTTCTTTTGGAAATACTTTCAAATATTATATATGATAAAACCAAAAATAAACATACTTCAACAGATGACTCACGGGATACCTAAAATAAAAACATAATAATACAATAACTATCAAAGATTATCTCCTATCAAAAATATAAGGATAATGTAGATATAAAAGAAACATACATCATCAGCTGGCAGGTCAGTATTTGACTAAAAGAACAAAATATACATATTTTTAAAGAAAATACAAATATAAACAAAAACAAAATGTAAGACATATAATTATTACCACAGAAACAAAAACCTTCTTGGCCGGTTCATTTTCGCTTCTAGGAGCAGTCGTCTTAAATTCAAGAGAAGATAATTATAAAATGATAATGTAATATAATAACATTTTAAACTTATGTATATAACATTCAAATAACCTTTCTCTTCCTCATAGTTTCATTGACCTTAGTCTGAAAATATATAATTTTAAATAGATATACTTAGCAAATAATGAGTATCCAAATTGTTATGAAATAGAACTAACCGTATTTTGTTTTGACGCTTCAGCTGATTTGCCTACATTTTTTAAATTTAAATTAAATAACAACAGCCATTATTGAAACATTAAATTAACAAAATAAATGAAGAAAACATGACCGTTTTTATTAGTAATTAAATATCAACTGCATAATAAGAAAATAACAAAATCGTATTATCGAATAATACCACAATAATAATGGCTACTTTATCAAAAAAATGTAGAAATGGCATAACTACAGATACCTATTTAAATAAAGGTAACAGAGTGTATTATATTTTAAAATAAACTGAAGTACCTTGAATTACTGTCCTCTGGTAGGACGTCATATAGTGGCTCTTATATCGGAGTCGGTCTCTGAAGGACCCCCAGAACTTCTCGCCCTCCGATCGCAGAACTGGATACTCTATACATTAGTTATAGTTACAGCACAAATTAACAAAGAAGTAAAACTACAAAACAGTTTTCCATCACGGCACTTTCAAAATATAAAAGGCGATGACAAACACACATACCCTAAGAAACACAATACCCTTTAGGTACCTATGTATAGGCATGAGAACTCGCAAGGAATAAAAAGCCGGAAATATTTAGTATAAACCCAATCTCCTGGGCGTTAATGGCGAGGCGGGAGCCGAGCCTATAAAAGCACCAAGCGTTGATGTTTTTGTGTTTTATAACAAAAATGCATTCAAACACGCAACCAGTATAACAAAAGTCAAGAGATAAATTGCGCAAAGAGCAAAGAAGGGAGACATACATGTACAAAAATTGTTTGCTAGGAATGCACTGGTATAAAAATGCGGAGCACTAAGAATACGGAGAATAGACAAGTCATAAGTCAATTTGAACAAATCTTTCGCCGTTTTGTCAAATTCTGCAGAAGGTTGACACAAGGTATTTTCCTTAATAACAAAAATGTATTAAAACACGCAACCAGTACAATAAAATTAAAGAGTAAAATTGCACGAAGTGCAAACATTTTATGACTATACAACTACTACAACTGAAGGGGAGGGGGGTAGGGTTATATTTTTATGGCATATTTGGACGAATCCTGAGACCCAACCAAAATGGTTCCAAAAAGCCGGAAGATTATATAACTAAATAATAACTAAACGTATAATATAGTAAATAATAATAATAACTAAGTAAATAATATAACTAATTATACAACTAAATAGAACACATTTGAATCTACCCGAGTAAGAATTGTAGGACTATAAAACTACAATATAATTCAGATTATTATTATTATTAAAAACAATATAGTATCGAATAAGCAGTCAACAATTCTTACTATTTAATACTAAAAATACAAATAAATAAAACAATAAAATAGTTTTCCATCACGGCACTTTCAAAATATAAAAGACGATGACAAAGACACATACCCTACGAAGCACAATACCTTTTAGGTACCTATGTATTACAAGAATTGTCGGACTTTAAAACTACAACATAATTCAGATTATTATTATTATTAAAAACAATACATACTTATACTAATTTGTTATGTATGAAACATAAAAAATCAAATCGGCAGTTTATCCTTAACTAATTGTATCTAATTTGACGACAACAATAACTCAATGATTAAAACAAATGACCCACAAATACACAGACCCTTTGCCAGTTCTTCACGCTCTTGAGGCAGCAGAGGCCTCCTCATAAGAGACCGTGCTGTTGTGAGCACGGTCTCCGTAATAAGGGAAATAAACTTATCGTTTTTTACAATGTCTTCTTTATCCTTAAGCCTGTTCTTAAGGTCTTCCTCCAAGGGCCAGGTGAGGAATTCTTTCGAAAAATTAGCGTAGGAGGGCCTCATGCCAGCAGTGATGGGTATCTTCTTGGGTAGAAGAACCTCCGAAGTAGATGGCTACAAATAGAAACATATTTTCAAAAGCCTAGAACAATATAATTACGAAAGCAAATAATAAAATGCATCTCTACCGTAGCTGCAGAATTGGCGACTAATCGCCTCAAGACAATCTTATCAATTAAGGGAGCTTCGGGGAAGAGCAACTGTATGTCTTGTTCCGACAAAAATTTAATAGTCCCCATAGTTAACTTGTGCTCTAAAAGAAAAGCAACATTCACAGTAATACAGTTAGAGCCATAATAGGAAGAACATTTCCAGAATTAAGGAGCATATGTTTACCCTTCACTTTGTTCAATGTGGTGGTAGAAACATTGGCCAGTCTCAAAACAGAATCAATATCAGCCATTCTTGAATTTAAAAAGATTACATAAATTATGAAATAATCATTAAATATATATGTATACACATTTTGTTATATTCCTTGCATTGTATCAAAACAAAAACGACAGAGTCGCAAAAATGGAAGCCAAGAAACGAGCTCCACAAATAGAAACATTAATTTTGATGATATATCCGTCAGCCACTGAAGAAATTGATATAATAAAGGCGCCTGCAATAAGTATATATGTTACATTGCGTATTGTAAAAATGCATATATAGATCAATATGTAACATTACATATATACTAACTGGAAAATTCAGAATAATAATAAGAAGAAAGAAGCATGCGTTTATACGCAATATATTGTCATTGCCATTGGCCTTGGGTTTAGTTTACTCCTCACAATGACAATAAAGTACTACTACTTGGCTGTAAATTAAAAAAATTTTGAAAAATAAATGAAATGTCAAAAAATAAATGTAATTAACAATAACAAGTAACCCTTAATCCTATACACTATTAAAAGCTGGTGGCTTCTTGCAGCCACAACCACACCAGAATTATCAAGCATCTCACTATCCTTTACAATCATCAATAGTATTACTATTATAAATATAATATATAAATTTAATTACATTTATTTTTTGTTTTTACTTTTATTGACGTTTTGTATTTTTTGAAAAAAAAAAATTTACAGCCAAGTACTCAACAATTGCCAAATATTTATATATTTCAAATCAGCACCAACAGGGCCAGGGTCAGGAACAACTTTTAGGATGGTATTCTGAAAGGAGTCTTGAGACTGAGATCAATCTTGAGACTGTCTCAAGACTTGAATCAATTCTTCCTAACTGTCTTGAGACTTCCTTTTTGGTTATTAAATAATATTTTCTATAGAATTTAAATTTTCTGATAATGAATTAAATGAAAGAATTCAGAGATTGAACAGAATTTGTAGAACCAATTTACTATTAACACAAAGAATAATTGACAAATCAAATCCTTTCTTAGAATATAATTATAATAACATAAAATTCAAACAAAAATACAGATTCATTAAAGAAGTTTGCTTCTAACTTTTTAAAGATTTCAATATACCTATAAAATATAATAATCAAGGTAGACATTTTGGCAATCCAATTCCTTCAATTGTGAAATTCACAATCATTTTACAATTTTTTGCAACTTGATCATTCCAATTAACTGTAAGTATAATAACTTTTTCCACTGATTGAAGACAAAACCAATTCAACATTTAAATAGGTTTATAGGTTTTATAGTTTATTTATATATTTTTATATTTATTTTATAACATTTTTGAAATATTTTATTATTTTACATATATTTATTTATATTTATTTTTATAGTTTGATTGATTGGGTCATCTTCATCTCTGCTCAGGGCTTTCTTGTAGGTCTTGATAGCTAGCAGTTTTGCATGGGTATAAAGTGGGATAAGGTTTGCCTCTGCAACAACTGCATCTCCTTTTTCCTGCCATTCTTCTCAAATGGTATGTTCTAATTCAGATTTTCTTCTTGATTTGCTTCACATGCTTGCCGAATTTGGAGGAGCCTGTAAAATGTTACTCCTAGGAGTTTGATATGTTTTGAAGGTCTGACTGTGTGTCCATTGACCTTCAGGAACTTATCTCCTTCCATGTCCTTGGTCCACTGTGAGAGAATCATCACCTGGGTCTTCTCGCTCGCCACAACCACTTTCCATTTCCTGGCCCAATTGGCTGCTATGTCTGTCATGTTCTGTGCCTTCCTGATTGCTTTCTCTATATTGTGGTCCATCACCAGTGTGGCTGTGCCATCTGCATACATAAACACATCATTGTTGGTCTTTTTCAATTTTGTAATCAGGAGGAAGAGGGTTGGGGAAAGGACCCTTCCTTGTGGGAGCCAGTCTTTAAAGATTTTCCAATTAGATGTTGTTCCATGGCACTCAACTCTCCCCCTTCTGTTCTTTAGGAATTGCATGGTCCAGTCCACAATGCACTTTGGGGCTCCAAGCTTCAGCATTTTTTTCCAGACCTTGTTGTAGGCCCTGGAGAAGTCAAAGGCTACCAGTACTCCCCTTTCTGCCATATTCTTTGGGAGGTTCCATCCATCTTGTACTCTTTGGACTAGTCTGGCTAGGTTATCCTTTGACTTCTGCCTGTTCTGAAACCTGTCTGTTCTTTTGTGGATAGTGTTCTGCTTTTCCATCCAGAAATATAACCTTCCTCTTACTAGCTTCTCCATGAGTTTCACAGTGTGGCTTGTGAGCACTACTGGTCTGTAGCTTCCCATCTGGTCAGCTGGCTTGTCTGCTTTAAGAATAGGAACAATATTGGCTGCTCTCCATTCTTCTGGGAGGTTGTTAGTTATTCATGACTGGTTGATTATACTCAACCAGTGACTGTTCCTTATTCCCTCTTGACTTAATCATTTTGTCACCATTTTGAAGGCAAATTTCCAAAATAATTTCAGTGTCCTCAACAAACCAACACTTTCCTTTGTTCAGTGCTGGATTACCTTATAGGCAAAGTAGGCAGTTGCCTAGGGCCCCACTCCCTGAAGGGCCCCGCACTTTGTTATGAGAAAAAATATTAAAATTAAAAATCTAACCCATTAACATAGTTACCTATCAGTTGCCTATAGCCCAGCAAAGAATTAATCCGGCTCTGCCTTTGTTATCCATTTTAACACACTGGAACTTACACATCTGAACACAAGCTAAAGCAATAGAATAAATGGCTCTATCCTTATATTTATACACCCTTGTAGATATTTACTGATAATAAATATGTGTATTTAAAATGGAACAGTTCTATTTGTTCTGGCAGAATGCCAAATTTTTATTTAAAATATCTCAGCATAGGGGCTACTAATATTTTGAATAAATCAGATTTTGCAGCATAATATAAATAAACTATAATTATTGGTCAGTAGAAATTTTGTTAGTCCTGATGTTTCAATATTGATCTGTTCTGAGTTAAATCTGATATAGTAGTCTGTAAATATATGTAAAATTATTAATGAAATGTTCCGTATATTAGAATCAATAAATCAAAATATCTTTGTGAAGTTTTAATAAATAAATTTGAAATGTAGGTATTAATTAGGTGTAGGTACATGTTGATGCTTATTGCACCTTCCCTATAACACACAGTTATTCACATTTTAAATGTTTATATATGTTTATATACCTACCTAAATTAATTATAATATATTATATATATATATATATAATTGAATACCTACATTAATAACAATAATGATATACCTATACATACATTAAGGATAATAATAATATATCTACAATAATGATAACCTAATGTATAAATATAGTATCGTAAAACTGAAATAATTCAAAATCTAAAAAAGAAAGCACTTAATCCATATGTTTATAGATTTTACATACATACATATGTAATATCTATAAACACATCAATATCAAGCTATAAATCAATATTATAACTATAAACCATCTTATAATAAACTTATATAAATACCAATAAGCAAATAAGAAAGTTTGATCTTGCCTAATTAAATAATTTATTCAAAAAAGCTTTTTTTTATGTTACTTAATTACCAATTTAATTAAAAAACCTGTGCAAAACCCTGTTGAAATAACAAATTGGTTTAATAGTTATGTATGTATATAAGTTTTAATATAAATATATGTTTTATATGTAGGTACTGTAAATATTTCAGTATCTTTTTGACTGGATTTATACAAACAAAATTAGATCAATCTGTTTGTGATTAGATCGACTTTAGACTGTTAGTCTGCAAACATTTCTTGCTGTGATGTGTCAATCATAATTTGAAAAGTAGCTATTAATTGCCAATCTAATCCTAATTGTGAAGTGACCTATTTTCTTCAGTGTTTTTTATTGGTTGATATCCTTCCTATATTTTACCTACTCTGTGTTAGAATCATTGAATAATTTCCTACATCATGCTACAGCAGCTGATGTTTTGTACAGTCTTGTAATTATTAAACTACTCTGTGTTGGAATCATTGATGTGGATTTTGTTAATTCATATAGTAATTATGAAATATTGGAATCACAAAAATACCATATCTCTTATTGAGAAATTTAAATTGTGTGAATCGCTTTGGAGAATAAAATTAAAAGAGTATAAACATAGAAATATAAAAAAATTTAATATGAGGAATTATTACTATTAGTAAATACATTTAAAACAACTTATTCTACAATCCCAATAATTGAATCTATTAGAAACGAAATTAACAGCCTGCAAATGATATTCAGAAAAGAAATAGGCAAAGTCAATGCATAAAAAAGGGCATATTCAATGGAAAATTGTTATCAAGTTTGCTAGGCTGAAGTGTTTGGAGAACATTAGCATCGTCAGTCATTGCAGCATTAAAGTTTGATTTTGAGAACACACCTCCATCTGATACATGGCCATTACATCCAAGGTCAACATATATGAATTTATAGGACGCATTGACAATGGCCATTAGAACAATGCTATAATTTTTTATAAGCCTTTATAGTTGAAGTAATATGATCCTGAATTGTATGGTTACTTTACTGTGATGTGCTTGCCATCACAAGCAGTTATACAATGATGAAAGTTCCATTGACATTGAAATTCTTTGCTACCGTTGATTCAGCAGTTGTTGTGGGTGTCTGGAAATATTAAAGAAATTAATATTTTTAAGGATATGTAAATATGTTTTAATAATTATCAGATAAAATGATGCTACCTATAACAAAAATGTATGACATTTTAAATTGCCAAAAAATGACAAAATGGGAGTTTGCTCAAACCCGTAAAAAAGTGAAAAAATTGTTATTTTGTTAGCTAGACTATTATAACTTTTAATTAGTAAGCTCATTTTCTGTATTCTTAAAATCTTTCTTTCTTTTGGGGTTTGAGCTAACTTTCCCTTTTTGTCATTTTTTGGCAAATTTGAATATATTAAAGCATTTTTATTTCATTTTAGAGTAAAATTCAAGCTTGTACCGACTGGCGAGGTTGACAAATAATTTTTGAGAAACTAATTAATTAATGATGTATTAATGATGATATTATTAATATTAATGATGAAGCGTGCCTGGGGAAATTACTATACACTTCCCATGTTAATCATGGATATTTTAGTAATCTTTTTAGCGGCAATGTATAATTCATTGTGTAATGTAATAATATTTACTTCAAATCATAGCTCAATATCTAAAATGTTAAAATATTGTCCTTTTATTCATTTAAATTAAATATGTCACATGGAATTAATGTGTTTTTTCTTCTATAAACATCCTACATTATATTTAATAATAACCTTCCTACCTTCAAATATTGGTCTTTAAGCTTTTCAATGATAGCCTTGCATGTATCTGGAATAATTTTTTTAATGCAATTTTTGAAATTCTGTTGGAGTATTGCAAATTAGTATATGACGAATATGGCAAATTAAATACATCATTAGCATCTTGTAGAATTACTTTAGTGGGAGAATTTGGCAAAATAGTCAATAAAGGAACTGACTGAAAAACTTTAACCTTTGCAAATGTAGTATCATGAATCTTAGTAAATGACAGAATTAAACAAATGTCACCATCATTATTGAAACAGAGAGCTTTGAGAATGACCCTTCTGTTTGTACTTCATGCTGTGAAACATAATTCCTTTTCTTTGATACTTTACATCATCAATCAAACCATCTCTAGTTTCTGAAAATAAATAATCAAAATTATGATACTTACACTCACGATTCATGGTAATCTCATAATGTAACAATTTGTACAATAAAAACCACCTACAATTTTGTTTATCATAATATCGAGTACCATGGCAAAGACTCTTAATCCTTTTATTGCCATTTTCAAAGGCAAACATGGTAGCATTATAAAGTGGCCCATATGCAGAAACTTGAGCAGCTAAGTGGGATAACAAATGAATATTCATCGAAAAGAAACTAATAGGCATATACTGGGTAACTTGCTAAAAAAACACAGATGTCAATTTAGAAATCATGTCAGTAATTTCAACAGTAGGGGAAAGCGGGGTAATAACGCCATACTAAGCGGAAATCGATACAGAATTTATATTATTCAAGTTACATTTCTAC
>JAYRBW010046093.1:0-11411 GCA_036023295.1 Invenusta paracnida
AATGCGCGCTATTTTTTTCTTACCGATAGAGCCTCTATCATTGGTTCGCCAAGCATCCACTCATTTTACTCGGGAAGAGGGGGGGGGAGGTCCTTTGTTCCCGCGCTCCTCCTTCCCCTACTACTGTGGGTTGATGAAGTGTTGTGGAACAAGCTTAGGTTGGACCAGTTGAGCACCGCTTGTGCACCGCTTGTGCCAGTCGTGGCAGGTATTTTCATTGTGAAAGGTGTGAAGCGGCGTAGAAATTTACGTGTCCGAAGCGTGACCCTGCCAGATCCATCCACTTTGATGACGTATTGATCGAATTGCTTGATCTCAATGACGGAGCCAGTTCGATCCCATTTACGTGGTTCCAAGCCTGTCTGATTCTGAATCCGGACATGGTTTCCAACAGCATAAGCCGGTAGTTTTGCAGTGTGCTCGGAGAGTCGCTCAAGCTCTTTGGCATGCCGAATACGTAGAGCCTCCTCGCGGTTGTTGCGCGTTTCTAGCCAGGTTTCTGATGGCATATATATACCCGGAACGATGGGTATGAAGTCTTTTATTGGTCTTTTGAAATTTATCATGGCTGGGGAGGTCATGGTTTCTTGATCTGGAGCATTTCTGTATTGGAGCATTGTCGTTGGAATCGATCGGCATCCAGCTCGCCATTTGGGCCAGTGTTGTCTGTGATCATTCTTTTTGATGTTTTGAAAGCAATTTCAGCACGGCAGTTGCTGTGTGGAAAGTCAAATGATGATAATCGATGGTTGACACCTCACCTTCGTGAGGTGTTCGAAAGTCTTGGGTTTCGTGTGCTGTGAATTCAGGTCCGCCATCGGAGGCCAACTCGTCTGGTATGCCATAAGTGGCAAAGTTCGACCGTAGACATTTCACGAGGCCTTGCGCCCCACCTGATGTTTGCTGGATAATTGGTCAATTGGAGTAGCGATCAACGGATACTAAATAGTTATGGCCCTTATGATGAAAGTAGTCAGAACAGATGTGTTGAAAGGGGTAAGCCGGTTGGACTGAGATTGTGGGTGGAGCACTAGGATGCGACGGAGCCATCTGGTTGCAATGTTGGCAACGTTCCCGCATTTCGTGAATCTGAGGAGTGATCCCAGGTTAATGGAGCTGTTAGCCCGTGTGGTCATTGCTGTGACGCCTTGGTGGGCAGCATGCAGATTCTCGAGAACAACCTTCCGTAATTTTTTAGGGATTATGATTCTGCCTTTGTAGAGTGCAATGCCATCAACAGAGTAGAGGTGCTCGTGCAACGGGAAGTACTTCAAGATAGACGTAGGAAAATCTTTTCGATCAGTAGGCAGACCTCCTTCAATTGAATTGAGAAGAACTAGCATTTGAGTATCGCTTGTTGTTTCATCCCGAACATTATCCCAGGTGACTGACTGCACGAAGTTCAGCGCATTGATGGCAGCTGCTGATATCGCCATTTTTATTCTGGTGTCAACGTCGGTGGTTCGCAGCCGGGCTGAGAAGTAATTTGGTGAAGTGGGTTCTGCGATTGCATCTGCCAGAGGGGCGATGTCATCTTCCAATGCTAGGCGTTCTGAGAGTTTGGTAACTGAAGGATGATCGTGAGATGGTATCTGGTACGCAGTGCCTTTTCCCCGGAATATGGATGATTTGGAATGGATAAGGTAAAGTCTTTTCTTTCAGGTTGGCAAGCCGCGTGTTATGTATGTCTTCTAGACGTCTGTCGTCAAGGAGCTTGACTAAAGGTTTGTGGTCGACGGCGATTATTAATATTTTGCATCCCAGTACGAAGTATCGTACTTTTTCTAGGCTGTCAGCAACTACCAAGGCTTCTCCCTCAATAGGAACATAACGAGACTCTGCTGCATGGGTGAAGCGGCCTTCTACAAGGGTTATTTCCAGCCTGATGGGCAGCACTGCGGAACATCGCCTGGGCATTTGCAGTGTTTCTGGAGGAGCCAGAAGCCGATCCCATCCTTTGACCAATCTGTTGCGAGACAGGTTGTTAGCTCCTTATCGAAAATCTGCACCCCATTTTTGACTTCGAGCTTGATGAGTTCTTTTGACTTGTCGAACAGGGATTGCAGGGTTGTATCCCAGTAGAAAGGGGCAGATGTTTAATGAGTTCCCGAAATGGTCGCATTCTCTCGGTCATGCTGAAGCAGTACGTTACTTGGTTGACTAGTCCAAATTAAGAGCGTATGTAGGTGATTGATTTTGGTTTGGGAAAGTCTTCAATCGCTAGGAGATATTTTTGACATGGTCGTAAACTGTCCGTGGTGATTTCAAAGCCAGCGAATTCAACAGTGTCTTTAGCAAAGTGGAATTTTGCTGGATTCTGCGTTATGCCATTTTGCGGCCACACGTAGGTCGAGCCATTTACATGCCTGAAAGAAGCTGTCTTCTAATGTGTCGCTCCACATAATTGTGTCGTCGATACACATGGTCATATTTTTAAAGTCTGATACGATTTCGTCGAACCTCCGGGAGTATCCATCGCCTGAGGCAATGTAACCTTGAGGGGTGGTGCATTAGCGGTACCGGCCCCATGGTGTTATGAAGGTCGTTAGGTGGCGATCACTTTTTTTGATTGGAACGCTGTGGTAGCCGTTCCAGGCATCCGTGATGTCTTTTTGGTTTTATGTGGCACTGCCATGGCTTGATGAAATGGTGACTGAGTGTGATGGGTCTCTCGCTTGCAATGTGCATTTAATGGTTGTAGGTCAACTGTCCGGCGTGGAGTTCCATCTTTCTTGAGGCAAACGACCATTCTGCTGCACCACGTCACTGGTTCACCGATTGATACTGGTTCCAGGACTCCCAACCTGACATCACGATCGATGCCAGCCTTGACCTCTGCCTGCCAGTGTAAGGGTACGGGCAGTGGGGTGTGAACTGCTTTTGGGATTGCCTCGAGATCAACCATCAGTGTGATAGGTGGGCCCTCAATGTGTGGTAATGATTGATGTTCGCAGACATTAAATGTACTGCTTTTGTAGTGCTCCAGTAACCATTTCTCTAATCTTTCTCTGTTCTCATCAGTTGTTGGGAACGGGAGATGTGTGGGCGGTGGAGGTGGAAGTGATCTTTTCGGGCAGTTGCATGTTGTGTCGATGTTTGTTGCTGCTGCGGCAATGTCGGCATAAGATTCACCAATGGTTGGGAAGCTACCAGACACAAGGCCGAGGTCGATGCATGCTTCCCGACTGAGGTACATATTCCGTGTGTTAGGCAAGACATGGCAGATTTGTCGTGTTTCGATGATGCCACCATTGGCTGTATGACCAGACAGATGTAAGAACATAGCACCGAGGATCTGTACCTTTTCGCTGTTAACGGCATTCATTTTCAAGGTGACCGGGATCAAATCTTAATTGCGTAGTTCAAACTTGTGGAAGATATTGAGCCCTGCGAGACAGCTTTGACAGCCAGTGTCGGCCATGGCCTGAATTCTGGTTGATTTCGGTCGAGATAGTTCGTAGCTGAAATGGTCGTAGTCAACCTTATTGATCTGGGCTATGACTGTGATGAAAGGCTGTGGTTGAGACTTTTGATTGATCTAGCCTGATAAATTGTTGAAGGTATGATAGTCCAAATGGAGCGGATGGGATGAATTAGCTGCGGCCCTGCCGAGCAGCGATTTCTGAGTGACGGCATGCGCACTTGCTCTATCTGGCTCTGTGACAGAGCAGAGTAAATCATGAACGTGACTGCCTGCTTCTACATCTCCTGCTGCATCCATCGAATTGTCCACAGCCTTTTTCTTGGCTGCCCGGCAGACAGTGGAGAAATGGCCGCGGAAGGAGCATTTGCTACACGTCTTCCCGTAGGCATTGCAGAGTTGACGCCCCTGGTCAATGTTAGGATGTGCGCCGTGACCTTTGCTGCCGCAATAGCTACAAGGGGCTTGCTTGTCGATAGTGACGTGAGCTTTTTGGTCTTACCACTCTTGTACTGGCTCGCAGCGTGAACGCCTTCCTTATCAAGCAAAGCAGTTTGAGAGCGTTTCTCTGCTTCTTTGGCCTCCACAAAGGTGATGACTTCTTCTAAGCGCGTGTCTTGATTTTGATCTCCAAAAATGTCTTGTTGTATATCCTGATCGGCGAGTCCCCTGCATAGGACGTCACGGATCATGTCCTTGGTATAGTTCACATCTGTTGGTGGGTAACATGAACAAGCGATGGAAAACTTGCAGATCCGGCTTGGCCAGTCAGGCGGGCTGCATATGTCCAAATGGGCTTTTCACGATCCTGTCTCATGTTGTGGAGGTTGACACGCGAGACTATAGTATTCTCCTCGTAGACTGCTAGGGATTCGGATGGCTTGCAGTATAGCTGCTTCATCCTTTGTCTCGATGCGTGGATTGCTGCGGTGGAGATCTCGTCGTAGGTTTTCATCACAACACTCCAGGAGTTGAGAGCTGATGTCGTTGCCGGTGATGTGTGTCGCTGCTTTGTAGCCATCCTATCGTCTGTGGAAGTATTGCCAGTCTTCGCTTGTCCCACCCGTTTGGATACGGTGCCGACTGACCTTGTCTATTTTGGCTGGTGCAATGGACGTGTGGGTCATGGCATGGACGGTGAGTTGAATGGCGGCAACAGATTTTTCGGTACTGTCGGTAGTGTAGATGCATGTAGGGAAGGGACAAGTTGCAGCGGGCATCCTTAGTTGAGTTGTTTGTTCATAAACAAGTATGTATCAAGTGTAATTGGGTGTATTAATCACAAATGATGAACAAACAATCTGAAGAAAACAACAATACTATAATATAGGATACATATAGAAACACAAGTATAACAAATAGAACATAGCATGTAATGACATAAGGGGACTAGATATAGGAAATTGTCTAAAATGGAACACCTCATAAATATGAAGCTAACATTCTCATCAATTTCTTAACGCTAATTAGACTTCTTCAAGTTCATTTTGAGGCATTTAGAGTAACAGAACACAAGCGGAACACGTACTACATTTGAAGCCGACATTCTCAGCTATTTCTTAAAGCTAGACTTCTTCAAAGTTCATGTTAAGGCATTTAGAGTAACAGAACACAAGCAGAAAAGACGTACTACATTTGAAGCAGACATTTTCAGTTTTTCGCTTTTCATTATACCCAGCTAGACTTTTTCAGTGTTTTTTAGGCATTTAGAGTAACCAAAAACAAGCGGAACATGTACAATATTTGAAGCTGATATTGTCAGCTATTCATTAAAGCCAATTAAACTTCTTCAAAATTGTCTTTCAATGCATTTAGAGAAACAGAAAATAAGCGGAATACGTACTACATTTGAAGCCGACAGTCTCAGCTATTCATTAAAGCCAACTTGACTTATTTAAAGTTATTTTCGAGGCATTTAGAGTAACAGAACACAAACGGATCGGCAGCACCGGATTGGATTAACCAACACATCTTCCATCTCTGCTGTTAACTCGACTTTCATCCGTGACTTTCTTCTTCACTCAACCCTTAACCTATACCCAGAGTAGAACATGCATTCTCTCAGGTGACTTTAATATTGATATGTCAACTGTTTCTTCTAACCTAGATATTATCAACTGAGTAAATTTTCCTACTCGCCAAAACTCTGTTCTAGACAACATATACCTACGCTGCCCTTGTAATTGCCCCCCCCCCAAAAATTACTACCTCAGATCATTGTTGCATTGTTCTCAAACCAACTCTTTTACCAAACACAAACTCACCTATCAAATACAAAACCTATTTTTGACTACAGATATTCTTATATAATCTTTGCTACAGACAAAGTAACGTTGCCTCATTCATCCAGCGTCTGAACACACAACGGCAAACTTTGTATAACCTTTCAACAGAAAGTTTAGAAGCCAACACAGATTTCTTAATCAGCGTATTAACAAAGTCCTATCAATCAAATTCCTCGAGAAACCATTCCTTTCTGAAAAAAAGATAAACACTGTATCACTTCTATCATAAAAACTCTCATTCATAAACAACACTGGAACGTGTATCGATCAAACAACACGCTTTTCCATCTCCACTATAAAAAAAGGTCAAAAATGAACTACTCAAATCGAAGAAAGTGTGAGCTTCGATGCTAGCCAACACATACATCTGGAACATCTACAAAATGAATTCAAACCCTTTATCCCAATTCGATAGCTCAACACTTATAGACGATTTATGCTCAAGTGATTCTCTTCACAATCCAGCCGACCTAATCAACAACGTATTTTCGTCCTTATTCACGGACTCTACCATCAATCCCGCAGTAAACTTGAACTACGACGACTGGCTTGTTTACTTTTTCTCAGACGAAGTACTACACCAATTATTCAAAGGAAAAGATAATAAAGCTTCGGGTCTTGATGGCTTTCCAGATTAAGCAATCCCAATCAGCGAGGACTCCATTGCCCTTCTTCTGATACACCTCTTCAACATTATCGTCACCAACAGACATTATTCTTCAGCTTGAAAAATTTATTCAATCTCACTAATCCCCAAAAAACAGAACCCCAAATGAAACGAACTTCGTCCAATATCACTGTTCCCCATTCAATCAAAAATTTCGAAAAACTCCTCATTGAAACGAGCGACCTCCTATACACAAACTATGACAGATTTCAATATGGTTTGAAGCCTTACTCCAGCACGTGTGCTGCTCTTATCCACATCTACGACACTCTACCACCGTTGACAAACCCACTACCAATGCTGTGGCTATACTAGCCTTCGACATGAGCAAAGCTTTTGATACCTTTCCACACAACAATCTTATCGCCTCACTTGCGGTAACTAACTTTCCTAAGAATCTCGCTAAACTTATATTAAGTTATCTCCTAAACAACTCTCAATATGTCGCCATCAATAACTTTACCAGCACTCGCACAGATGTCCCTTCAGGTACTCTAAGGCACTCTAAGGCGCCTTCCAACATAACTACATACTTAGCGTTTGTTCTTAATGTTCAAAGTGTATTGGTTCAATATTCACTCTGCCTTTGTTCTATCCACAAGTAGGCATTAATGCAATAATAGGAGCTAGTAGTTATCTATTTTCTTCGTTAGAAATCCCTAAAAAACATTGACATTTATAGTGCTCTGAAGCCGTCTAGCCTTAGTACTAGTAGTTTTTACTCTGTGACGATGAAATTGAGTTTTGAATCATACATAAAGTCTTGGACTAATGTAGAAATTTCCTACAACCGACAGACTGTGTCCAAATACTCCTCTAATTGACCTTGTACTTCACAGAACGTGCTTTTGTAGTTCTATAGTCTTGAGAACTGTAATATAAAGAAAACTAATTGGACTACAAGACAAGTTACTACTATTCTCAAACGTTAGTTTGTGATATAAATGTTCATACCGACTGACTCACAAACGTTAATTTCCTTATCTGTTGTGTGATCCTCATTTATATCCGTAACATCAATAAACTTAACATCTGTTTTTTGTCTTTAAACTGTTGCTATGTGACCTATCTTATGACACTTGTGACATTCTGATTTACGGAATCGGTAAGTAGCTTACTTATGTGTACTTCCACAAGAGTCACAAACTCCCAAAGATTGAGAAGTTTTTTGTGTAAAATTGAGTAGACTTTGGGGGTTATGCTTGTAAACGGGCTTTGCAAGAAATTAACTTCGCTGAGAAGACAGGTTTGAGTATATTGGAGCTTAAGCTCTGTACATACTCGTACACTCGGCTTGGGTGACTTCTGAATTGCTTGAACCCAATCCACGACAGGAGAACTGCCTCGACCGTCAATGGTATATTATAAGTACTTGAGCCGCGACACATTGAAAACAAACTTCTTGCTATTAATTTTGATGTTTGACTGCTTGAGAACGTATAAATGCAGCCACAGAAAAGAATGATGGACTTCTGTAGTCTTTCTGAAAATGATGGTGTCGTCTTAGTATGCTCGTACTCTCGTAATTCTATTGATTATTCCGTCGACAACGCCTTCAAAATACCGAGTGAAACCATCAACTCGAAAAGTTGAAAGTTGTATTTATAAAGACTCCAAATTGTTTGTATCGTAGTATAACTCTTTGAAGTTTTGTCCATTTTGTAGGAACGCATTTGTTAAGTCCACTTTTGAAAAATGCTTATAGCTTTATAGTCCTTGCAGAATGTTCTCTATCTCGCGAGTTTTAGTAGCCGC
This sequence comes from Invenusta paracnida, assembly GCA_036023295.1. Classification (NCBI taxonomy): domain Eukaryota; kingdom Metazoa; phylum Platyhelminthes; order Proseriata; family Coelogynoporidae; genus Invenusta; species Invenusta paracnida. The sequence goes on from JAYRBW010046093.1 coordinate 8,129, forward strand.
TTGTTGTATTAGGGGGAAAAGTTTTAGCCAGTACTGGTAGGAAATATATATTTATATAGAAAGATATGTACATTTTAGTCAGTATTGAAAAAATAATTATATTGAATCGCATTGCAGGAAATAGTTCAGGTTCATAAGTACATGCATGGGGAAAAGATTCATGAAAACGGGAAAGATTAATTTTAAAGGGAAGAGTTAGTTTAAATGTTTCTGTCTGTAATCGATAGGTGGGAAATGATGTTTGTAGTATAGTAGAAAAGTAGTACAAAATGTCACTAATGTTATCATTATCTGTTCCCATAAGGCTGAATTTTCCAGAAGTAAAGATAAATAGACTCCACTTCTCCAACTTGATTCGCCACATGTGAGGTCAGCAGGCGTAGTATTTCAGAGAAAGGTTGTCCACATCATCAAATAGTTTGTCAAAGGGGGCTGTTAGAATGTCAAATTCTCCCCGAAATACCCTGTTGATACACGTCATCTATAAACAAGAGAGAGAGAGGGAGAAAAGCTATATAATGTTTAAGCATGAAAACGTGTATTGGTGGCAGATATAATTCATATACTGAAAGCATTGTTTTTATTGACATTGAGGGAAAGTACGATGATGCAGTAGAAGTTGCTCTAATAGCTACATATATTAGAGGCCATGTACGAAAGGCGGTTGTGTTTTATGCCATGCCAAATTATACGAAAGGATTTAACAAAGATAAACGATTCTGTTATGGGCTAAAATTAGACTTTCTCCGTCTGCATGGTTTCAAGACAAGAGAGGCACTTTATTATGAGGTGCAGCAATTTCTAAACTATTATCTTCCTACACTCATAATCGGTCATGATGGAACTATAGCTAAAGAGAGTGATAATGAAGAATAAAAGTATGCCAAGTTTAGGTATCATCCACTACCTGACTGGAAAGTTCGCTCGCATGAAGGCTATCATAAAAGCACTATTAGAATGAAACGATTTAAAATCCCAATCAATAACTATATGGACAAGTTATTTCATGTAAGGCACATGACTTATCCATACTGCCACCCACGTGAGGTGATCCGATAACAAAGGCCGCAAAATTCTATGCAGGACCCCGCTGTGCTCTAATGGACGCTTATGAACTCGTACTCTATAATGCATGCATACCCTATAATATGTAACCATCTATAAACATGATTAAGATATAGCATACAATCTAAAAACTATGGACTCATCAGATAGTAGTATTGGTGATGCTGCTAGCATTTATAGTAGTATTGAAAATTATGAGGATGCGGATAGATATAATCCTAATGAGGAGTCATTTTTATTTATTTTACAAGTTATTATACAATTTATACCCGACCTCAACGTTACTAGCGGACCTACTGGCCAACATGAAATTTCACGACTAGTTAATGAGGTTATTATTAAAATGGGTTGGTTCTATGAAACACAGTGGCTATGGACTAGTTCTACTTTTATTGAGGCACTAGACGATGGGATAACTGATACTAGTACAAGACTAGGTAAACAATTTTCAAACCTACTGAGAAATAATGCATACTTAGTATTGAGAAGGAAATAAGAAGACTGTTATAATAAATACATTGATATATATATACAATTAAAGGTAATAAATACAATAATAAATTAAAAACATTATACAAGAGGAGTGCTACAAGTAAAATTGTTCACCAATTCATCATCAAGAATGTCCGGACCGATGAGGGAAAATCAATATACGGAAGAGCAGGTTCGAATGAGAGGTTGAGGGTCAAGGCCGGCAGACTTGAGGGGGAGGAGGCTCTACCTCCCATGGACGGGGAGACAACAGGTTCGCAATTGTGATGGGCGATTGATTAGCAGGGGGAGGAGGCTCTACCTCCCATGAAAGAGGAGACATCGGGTCCTCAATTGGGGAGGGCGATTGAGAGGAGAGGACTGCAAATGAAGGAGTTGGGAGAGACTTCCATGGCGGAGGAGACGATGGCTGACACGTACTTGGGACAACCACCACTATCTCAGTAGAATAGAACCCATTCGTAAGGCAGAAGGAGACGGCCGACTGGAGTGGCCACCCACGCTGACCGGCTTCAATGGCTTCTCTTATTCTCATCTTAGCGATCGACCAATGGTTGGAGACCTTATCACCGGTGCACAGTCTGTGACGTCTCTTCATTGACGACTCAATATAGTAGGGAGTTGTCGTGTCCTCAACACTCCGTCAAAACTGTTTTAGGCAACAGTGAAATCTTTGCCCTGCATGCGCTTTAAAGTGGAGATTACATTCTCCAAAGAAGAAGCTGTCGTAGTCTCTACAAATACTATATGACTTGACAATTCTGGATCTGACCATGGTGAGGAGAAGGAGAGAGAGAAACAACCTCGCGGCAACAAAATAAATAAGAGAATGAGCAAATCTTAACCACCTTCGGCTTTTTTAGTTCGTCAAAACTGGGCAACATTTTTCTCGAACTCTGATTGGCTAACTTATTTGCATAAACATAATGATAATGCCACCAAATTCTATCCACCATGTATGATACTCAGTTAAAACACCGCTCTGCTATGCTGGTAGTAGGCTCAAGCCAGGCTAGAAAGACAACATTTGTTGAGAAATTGATTAAACACAAAGACGTGCTTTTCGATACACCACCTCGCACGGTATATTGGTTTAGTGGCAGTCAGTATGAGCCGAGCCTAAAACTCGATAACCTACGAGTATATGAAACAGGGCTACCTGATGCATTTGATATGGTGAAACCCCATGATATGATTGTATTAGATGACTTAATGGTGGAGGCGCAAAACTCCAATATAGTCAGTAATTTGTTTACTCGTCTTGTACACCATAGACCCTGTCCGGTAATTTCCATTACTCAAAATCAATAAAGCGTGGGTAAGGAGAATCGAACACGCTCATTAAATAGTCAGTATGTGGTGCTATTCAAATCCCCAAGAGATGCCAGTCAGATTGAATGCCTGTCTAGACAGATGTATCCAGGTCAGCAGGGTTTTCTTACCGGGTCATATAAGGATGCAGTGAACATTCGTCCATACTCTTACCTGTTTCTTGACTTGCATCAAAATACTCCTAAGAAACTGCGTGTTCGTACATGTATTCTTCCAGATGAGTTTTCTTAACGCATATATGTCCTACCAAAGTCATCCCTTGCACTGGCCTATAAACAAAAGTAAATTATGTCTCACTCAATATGGTATATAAACATGGATAGTGTACAATTTTTCCATAAGCTTGTCAAAGCGGGTGATACCAATAAAGAGAGACGAAAATTAATTAAGCGAG
>JAYRBW010046104.1:0-11410 GCA_036023295.1 Invenusta paracnida
AGCAAATCCTTTCCATTTTCTCTTACTGCCGGATGCAAACGCCTCAACAAATCTTCACATGATAGTCTGTATCCCTCGAGTTGCACTTTCAACGCTGTCTCTGGGCTGGTCACTCAAGACATTCTCAATAGTTTGACCATGCAGCCTTCAAACCGGCCTTCTTGTTCATAAAAATTTACTAAAATCATAAATGTCCTTATTTTTTTGAGAATTTTCTAGCATTACTGGGGAGGAGTTGAAAGGGTAAACAAATATTGAGTTTTCAGAAATAATTATTTTGTGTCCTTAAATTTTAAAATTCCTAGATTCGCCCCTGATTGTGATATATTGAAATATTTATTGAATGTAATATATTAATATAAGGCCGTTTTCCTTTACTCTAACCATTAATAATTTTGTTTGGCCAAACTGTTGTCTATTTATAGCACAGTGTTTTGTGCAGGACTGTGCAGTCAACATTCCAGGCTGCATTGTATGTAATTCCTAATGGATATATCTGGTGTTCATTTTGCTCTTACCCCTATCTATTACTAGCAAAATTAAAGTAATAATAATATTGATAGAAAATCGGGCATATAATTTTGATAAAAAGCAGGCTGGTCAATAGTTTGACCAACTGGCCTTAAATCTGGTAACAGGTCAGTCTGTACCCAAACCATTACATTTTAAAATATGTAAATATTTATAAATTAATACAGGAAGTTTACATGCATATTTGCCATTATACTAAAATAGTTTATGTGCATAAAAAAAGTTGCATTTAAAAAAATTAAAAACCATCTATTTTTCTACAGCATTTTAGCAATAGCATAGCCATCTGTGATTATTTAAGTTTATTTAATAATTGATTTAGCCATTTTATATCTATCATTTTCAGCTCGGGAATCTAGTGAAGAGGTAGAGGAGAAGAGGATGTAGAGGAAAACTATATTGGAGAAGAGGAGGAAGATGGAAGTAATGTCATCGGCTGATGAATTGTTTACATTCTTTTGCATGAGCAAAGTGAGTCATTGGCACATGGCCTATATTTTATTTGTAGTTTTTATCATAAACCATACCAATTTCAGATATGTTCTTAGGTCAATAATGAAGATACAAATCACTGCTATGTGATAGTTATAGATGCAGCATGGTACTACTATTAAATCACACACCTATAGATTTGATTACTGATCTTCTGATCTGATCTTCATTCTGTTAGTGTTAGAGTTTGTAGAATCTCTGTATAGTGTGTTTATTTCTATAATTAGTAAATCACAGAAGTCAGATTTCTAACTATCCATTATTATTTCTTTGTTTAATTAAAATTTTATCACTACCAGTAAATGCAACCAAATCAATATCTTGCATTCATGGTATTTTGTATATGATTTATCTATAGCAGAGATAAATATAAAAATGTATTGATTATTTAACTGAACTTGTTTACAAACTATTATAGTGTTGAGCACAGATGTAGATAGCTTAATATTAATATAATAACCATTACATTAAAGGCAGGCAGCTTACCAGATATAAACATATTTTTTATAACCAACATTTTGTTTAAAAGTATAATCTTTTTAGAAATTTTAATGCAGGAATTTGGTATATTATTTAGTTAAACTTGCTTACATCAATATGCTTCAGATTATTAAATATATTCTATTAAATTTGCAAAATATACATTTATATGTTCAACATTTTTTCATAGTCGTCCCATAATTATGGCCATGTAAGTCACTAGTTCTAATAAATATTGTTTTCCTTTTCACCTAAGACTTATTTTATAAAGGGATCAAATATATTTTTAAATGTTATGGTATACTCTTGAACTAGCTTAAATATTTCAATTCCCTTTTTGGTCTGGTATTGTGTGTGCCATGGATGTTTGTAAAAAGGCAACAGTTATACTTATATATATAGTTTCATGTATATTGCTTATTTATTTAAGTTATATGCTTATGTTTAAAGATCTGACTGGAAGTATAAAGGGTTCGATCCCCTTCCTTTTTATATCATGCATATATATATATTATGCAGGAATATTCTCTCAAAAGGTAGCTTGGTTTGGCACTGCTTTCAGTCACTTCTATTTATAGGTAAATTATTGGTAGTAAGAATATATAAATGTTTTTATTTTATTTTTCAGAGCAAATTATTATATTTTCAGTATACATTAAATGTATAAAAGTAAACAAATAATAGTTTAACCAAAAAATCAAATGTTCCATAATGAAACAAATAATACCCACCTATTATCTATCAAAATGAGTTATTTGCAGAAATTAGCAAATGGAATATAAATATTGGAATATTGATTGATTTTAGTTCAAATTATTTATACTATTCTAACAATGAAGGGGTGAAAATGTCCGGAAATTATTTTAAAACAAATATTTAAACAGATATATATACATATATATACCTAAATGTTACTATTATGAAGATAGGGTGTACAGCCTATCAATAATACATGTTTACTATCAAAAATGTTATCCTATTAACAGTTTTTTATGTATGACTATCCAAAATAAATTAATACAGTTCTTGTCAGTATCATTGAAATATAATCTTATTTTTCCTCAAGATTTTCTCAAAATCTATTTATCCCTTTATACCCCTTTAGATTGCTTCAGTGTTATTTTACCACAATGAATGGTTTCTTTTGCTGCAAACTGAACGAAAGAAACATGGTTGACCTCGACGACATTCTGCAAAGACACAGAGGTGCTCTTTCTAAAGAGTCCAACGTAGAATCCGGTATTTTTGTCACTACAAATTCTTTAAGGCCACGGAATTCAGAACAATTCTCTTGTATACTGGTCCTGTTTACTTTTCTAAAAATTTTCCAGAGCCTTTCTTTTATCATTTTCTTCATCTTCACTTTGCAATTCATGTCTTATCTTCCATCAACTACCACCTTATTTCAAAAGCATCAGAGGTGATTCTGCATTTTGTTTATCAATCCCAAGTTTTGTTTGGTAACTCTGGCTCAACATACAACAAAATAAGTCGAAACAGATCAGAATGAGATCAATTATAGATCGCAATGAGATCGATTATAGATCGAAATGAGATCGATTATAGATCGAAATGAGATCGATTATAGATCGAAATGAGATCAATTATAGATCGAAATGACATCGATTATAGATCGAAAACAGTTAGTAACAGATCGAAATGACATCGATTGTAGATCGAAACACATCGAAATGAGATCGATTATAGATCGAAACACATCGAAATTAGATCGATTATAGATCGAAATGAGATCGATTATAGATCGAAATGAGATCGATTCTATATCGAGAAATATATACCGATGTCGATACGACATCGATCTTGCGAACAAATTTCGATGTCGATTCGACATAGTCAATCGATATCGATACGATGAATTATTTTACAGCGGGAAGTTGCGCTTCGGCGGTTTCCGAACGGTTGGCGAGAAGCTAACCCGGCCATCAACCACAAGGGCTTGGACATAAAGCATACAAAATAATGAACTACGCTGTAAACTTTTTTTAATGCTCCATATTCCCTGATTTAATTGTAAACTTTTTGTAATATTTCTCTAATAAAATTAATTATGTATTTTATGTAATTGCGTATTTTATGTCAATTTTACGCATTCTACCAGCTTCATTTAACTTATTTTTCATACACATACATATTACAGCTTGCTATACTTAAATTAATATATGTTATTTACGATACCTGCAACTACATAAAATATAGATTAGTATATAATAATACTAATTATAATATTGTAACAATTTTATGTAATATAGCACTACGAATTAAAATGGGTAATATATTTACCGTTGATTATTTATCGTAAATTGTAGTTTACCATATTTGAATTGAGAGAAAAATTATACCTACGTTGCATGAATGTATTAAGACTCTATACTATATTTGAATCAATATAAAATGTGGCTTAAAATATTTTAAATAACAAATGTGTGACTTTTTATACTTAAAATAGCATAGTATGTGACTTTCTATACTCAAAATAACATAAAATGTAGCGTAAAGTAATTAAAATAACATAATATGTTACTTACTATACTTAAATTAACATAAAATGTAACTTATTATATTTGAAATAACTTAAAATGACCTACTATACCTAAATAAAGATACAATTTAACTTATAATACTTGAAATAACTTGAAAAGTGACTTACTAAACTTAAAATAACATAAAATGTGACTTAAAATGTCTGGGAAAGATTTAATAAGTCACATATTATGCAACATGTTATGTATTATAAGTTCCGATTCATTGGGTGTTAATATATGCTATTGTTCTGTTTACAATAGTCCTAGCATAACGTATTTAATAATGGAAAAATAGTATTTTATCTATAAATAAATAAAAATATATGAATATTAAAATCCACATCTTTGTAATTTTTAATTACTATTAATATATTTTATTGTGTTCTTTACAATGGTAAGTATAAATTATTTTATAATGGGATAATAGTATTTTATCTAATATATTTTATAAACAATTTACTTTATAGTTTTTAATTTTATGAAATTTGTTCAATAGATAATTACATAAGAATTATGGAAATTTTATTAACTGCTATTGCAACAAACTCAGAAATGGTTAGGAAATATATCATTTTATTGGATTTTAGAATCGTATTAATTAATAGGCATTTCAGATAGTTTTAATAGCCTTAATATTTAATTCTTATTTTATTTTTAATTACTACTAATATATTTTATTGTGTTCTTTACAATGGTAAGTATAAATTGTTTTATAATAGACAAATAGTATTTTATCTATAATTTTTTATAAACAAATTTACTTTGTTTGTTTTTAAATCCATGATGTATTGTATTCAATAATAATATTTTTTGCTGTAATAGTTATTTCATTTTATGTTTGACTTAATAAGTTTTATTTATTCTGGACCATATATACACTGCACTTTAACTATCAATTTATGAATTAACTTTTTTAATTTAATTTTTATTTAAAAAAATGTGTATTTTTAAATGATTTTTAAAGTTTTGCAAATTTCAGGATATTATATGCAATCAAAGCTAAAGTTTAGAAAGAGGATACAAATTTAATTTTTGTTCAGAATAGTATGATCAGTTAGATTTATTCTGCACCATATATGTATACCTTTTGCTAGACTTTGTTTAGCAATTTATAAATGAATTGTTTATATTTTATTCCAAATTATTATTTATAAAAAAATAGCTTAAACGAGATTGGATTTTATTTGTTTCAGGCTAAACATTGATTATTTTATTTTTAGAAATATTAGTCAGAATATCAAATCATTAATCTGTTTTTGTTTTGAATATTGAAAAATAAACAAAATGGAATAAAAAACGTAGTTTATCATTTTAATCAATTTGTTCAATAGATAACTACACAGGTGTTATGGAAATGTTATTAACTGACTATTATTGAAACATACTCAGAAATGGTTAGGAAATATATTATTTTATTGAATTTTAGAATCATATTAATCAATAGGCATTTCCGTTTGGTTTAATAGCGTTACTTATAAAAATAAAAATAAATATATAAAAAATATGTATATCAAATTCCACATATATTTTATTTTTAATTACTACTAATTTAATTGTGTTCTTTATAAATAGTAGGTACAAATAATTTTATATTGGAAAAATAGTATTTTATCTATTATTTTTTATTAAAAAATTCAAATTGTTTGTCTTCAAATCCATGAATTATTGATGCATTTAAAATTAATTATTTAATGTGTGTGTTCCTATAATAATTGTTGTATCTTCTGATAGTCTAAAAAAAAGAAGCCAATATCCAGAAAAATCGACAGAGTCATAAAAATGCTGCCAATAATAAGATAATATTGCCATGTATATTAAGAAAACTTCCATTTAAAAAATGATAAATGGTAGTCAATTAAAGATGATTATATAGAAAATGACGCCAAGAAGATGAATTCAACTAAAATAGATATCTGGACCATTGTATATCTTCTGGAAAACCTTATTTATGCCAGACGTTTCGAAAAGATGTTATGGTATTGCTGTGGTACGTAGTGGTATGGGTAGAGCCTCTGCTCAGTACTTTAGCGTTTTGACTGTGGAATAGCCTCATTAATTTCTAGATGCACAACTCACATAATTAAGGCTAATTAGGCTACTCTAACACTTGTATGATGTGGTGTCCATGGCCATTGTTTGCTAAAAAATCGTCAAATTTTTTTAGTTTTGCACCAAGAATAGCCAAAACTATTAAAATAATACACATCTTCTTGGCGTCATTTTTTTATCACCATCTTTTATTGACTACCATTTACCATTTTGCGAATGAACCTTTTTTTAGTATACATGAAAATGTTATCTTGTTATTGGCTGCATTTTTATGACTCTGTCATTTCAATACGTACCAAAGAATACTGCCAATCGCGTCTGCCGTGAGCAGCAACAATCAATTTGATGTTCACTATTTTTACCATAATCCTTGGAGATTTCAAATCATATTCAAAAACATAATCAAGCAAATCACAAAACATCGCACCAGAATTAACAAGACCAAAAACATTTCCACACTTTCTTCATTTTCATTATCAACAAATAACTCCTCCATTTCACAAACAGATAATCAATTCACTTCATTATAAATTAATTCTCTCAATCAATTAATGACATTCAGACGAACAAGTAGCACAATCATACAATTTTCCACATATCAAACATCAATAACGTATGAAATATCTATGTATCTGGAAAAATTCTTCCCTAAAAAATATTGTGTCCCCCAATTTACTGCAAGTCATTACTATTTGCCCAGCTAAAAGAAAAAACAACTTGCGTAAAAACACTTTTAACTTGTGCAATACAAAATACTTTTGCCCATTATAATTTGACAAAATAAATCATTTTGTAATAATTCATAATGTATAACAACAATTTATTGAGCTCCCTCGCTAACCCATTTCTTGATATTCAATCCCCGCGTTCCCGAGCTTGATCTCATATATCACTTCCACTGATCAGAGTAGGGCAGCTTGTAGAGCGAACTACGGGGTGAACAGTAACAAAACAACACGAGGCAGCATCCAAAGATTTCACACATCATAAAATAATCATCATCTGTAAATTTACGCTGATTTCGTTAGTAAAGATATACGGGTCAATATTACACTAAAATAACCATTATATTAATGCCATTGATTAGTATCATCAAAAATATTTCATTAACACCATTGACTAATCATAAAAAACGTTGCTAAAGCATGAAACATTTTTATTCCGAAATTATTGTCTTCTAAATTAACTACATTTTACCAAAATATTTTTCATATTGCTTAAAATTCGTTTAGAACCGACATTTTTATTCACCGCATTTACCATTTACCATTTTCCATTTTCTAAACTTATGTCTGAAATCGCAAGGACCAATAAATGTAACCATGCACAAAAATAGTTTTAACGAATAAAATTTCACCATAACCATTGTATATTACTTACCACATTCAAAGTGAAATTTGTCCATAAACCAAAAAATTGATTCCAAACAAATAATTTTGGCTATACTTGGTGCCAATCTAAAAAATGTGACGAATTTTAAGCAGACAAACGGCCACACACATTACACCATATAAGCGTGAGAGTAGATTAATTATTAGAATTAGTTACGCAAGTTCCGCATCTATAAATTAATGAAGCGCTATTCCACAGTCAAAACGCTAATGTACTGAGCAGAGGCTCTACCCATACCATTACGTGCCACAGCAATACCATAACATCTTCGAAACGTCTGGCATAAATAAGGTTTTCCAGAAGATATACAATGGTCCAGATATCTATTTTAGTTGTCCAGTATGCGTAAATTCAGCGTATTATCAATATGCTTAATGGAAATTGTGCATTCTTTAGTTTGGTACCAAGAATAGACATAACTATTTAAATAATACACACCTTCTTGTCGTTATTTTTTACTACCATTTGCCATTTTTTGAATGATTAACTAATTCATCTTCTTGGCGTCATTTTCTATATAACCATCTTTTATTGACTACTATTTGCTATTTTTTGAATGGACGTTTTCTCAATATACATGGTAATGTTATCTTATTATTGGCTGCATTTTTATTACTCTGTCGATTTTTCTGGATATTGGCTTCTTTTTATCAGACTATTAGAAGATGCAACAATTATTATAAGAACATAAACCTATAACATAAAACATACCATGAAACAAGCTGACATCCAGAGGAAAACGTTTTCGGCGATGAATATGAATTTTAAATGCATCTATACATCATGGATTTGAAGACAAGCAAATTGAATTTGTTTAAAAAAATAGACAAAATACTATTATTCCAATATAAAATAATTTATGCCTACCTATGTCAAGAATATAATAAAATATATTAGTAGTAATTAAAAATAAAATAAATGTGGATTTTGATATACATATATATATATTTATTTATTTTTATAAGTAAGGCTATTAAACCTAACTGAAATGCCTATTAATTAATATGATTTTAAAATCAAATTCAATATTTATTTCCTAACCATTTCTGAGTTTATTTCAATAACAGTTAATAACATTTCAATAATTCCTATGTAATTATCTATTGAACAAATTTCATAAAATTATAAACTATAAAGTAAATTTGTTTATAAAATATAATAGATAAAATAGTATTATTCCATTATAAAATAATTTATACCTACCATTGTAAAGAACACAATAAAATATATTAATAGTAATTAAAAATTACAAATATGTGGATTTTAATTTTCAAATATATAATTTCAATTTATTTAAAGATAAAATACTATTTTTCCATTATAAAATAAATTATCCTGACAATTGTAAACAGTACAATAAAATATTTTAATTGTAATTAAAAATAAAATAAATGTGGATTTTAATAACAATATACATATATATTTTTATGTTTTTATAAGTGAGGCTATTAAACTTAACTGAAATGCCTATTTATTAATATCATTATCACATGCATCGTGTAAAATATACTCATTTATTTATATATCGTATTTCGATACTTATTCAAATTTAATGTCTCATTTTCAATTACCTTTATAATTCTAATTACAAATATATGAAAAGCTTTTACGGTTTTTAAAAATCGCGCGCCCAATAAATAAATAAACTGCGTATAAACAACACGCCATTAGAAACTAGGAAAAACAGGTTAAAAAGCAAAATGTTATTTAACAACGTAGACGAGTTAAAAACTATGAAGGGCACTAGACGAAGTCAGTCTGATTCAAATGACGCCTCACTTCTTATTGTTAGTGCTCTAGATAATACAATATCGATAGATGAATATTGGTCAATTTGACGAAATTTTTTTGTAAAAATGACGTATCTGGAAATCACTTAAGAAATCAATAATATTATTATTTTTCACTTGGTTAAATTCGTGCTAGAGGCCACAAAAATCCAAATAACGGTTGGCTATCGTGAAACAGGGCTCCACAATCAATACCCAAAAAGTGGCACTTAATGGCTACACTTGTTGTATTCTTATTTTTGGCTTACGATGCTACCGCATATTTGTATAATTATGAATGTTGATATTTATAAGTAATAAACGTTTCATAATAATTGTATCAGTTGTCTTCATTGCCTTTGAGAAATTGAGATTAATTAATTAATTATTAATTGAAATACTGTCTTTATAGTTAACATCTTTTGATAACGAAAGTTAAAATATTAATTCCTTTAGAAATCAAAATGTGTGCCGAAAGTTTAAACGCATCAATACATTTATAAAAGTTTTCAGTTTATCATTGATTAATTAATTTGCCTGTCAATTGTACTTCACTCTCGAGCAAAATTTTTCCTTGCTTGATTTAGATCTCTATGGTTGATCATTAACAGAATTTACTCAATTATAATTTTTCAAGTGTCATCATAAAATATGTCATCATTATTTGCAGGCTTAAACTTGGATAACAAACATCATATATATGCGAAAACTAGTAAAGAAACTGCTAGTTCATACGCGTCACAATACAATCAAATATTAACGTATCCTCTTCTGGATAATTTCATTGATAGTTTAAGTTCAGAAGATACTGAAACTCCGCAGGATGACATTACAGAAGAAGAAGTCTTTGATCTAGGAAATGTGCCTTCTACAATTGACACGAAGAGTCATCCGGAAGCATTTAATAGTGCAGCATCAAATAACAACAGTGCAAATCAAAACAATTATAAATCATTTATTATAAGTGAAATGTCCTCTGCTCAAAATCCCTTTTCTCTTATGAAAAATATGACTATCCAGGAGATGAAAGAATTTCTTGCTAGCAAAAAGAACAATTCAGGTTCAAAGAAACAATCTCTGGTTTCTTTTTCGAGCTCTCCAAATTTTACATCCAAGATGGATTCTGATGATGCTAGCGATTTAATTAAGTTATTATCAAAATCGGAAAAACAAGTGCGTTTTAAAACCGAATGAGTCTTTTTAACTGAATACTGACATTTATTGAAGCACGCAGTTATATACCTTCTACTTATATTCATATTATTAATTTGATATAATTAATTACAAAATCAATTTTGTTTAATAAACGATTAATTTAATGTATACGTTCAGATAGTAGAATTCTAGTCATGCCTTTTTTAAGATTACGTGATAAGATTACATTAATATAGAAGACTCACATTCATTGCTAAAATAACAATTTCACGTCATTTTCAGATATATAATATATAATATTTTTATTTATACCTTATTATTTACAAAAACGTATCTGTAGCAATAACATTTTATATAGCTCATATATATAACTTTAATAAAATGGTACTTTATACTAAATATAATGTCAATAGTTTTATTAATTGCTTTTATAAAGGAATTTAGTTTGATAGTTTCGTTTGGCTTATGAAAACATGAACGCATATATTGTATACTATATATTAATATTAGGGGCTATATATACCTGCATAGTATACATAGAGAAATGACTCCTGGGCAATTCCATCGTGACTGACATAGGTATATTTGCAAGACTTTAACAACTTATATCTCTTTAGAAGTTGAATATATAAAAATAAAGTATATGCTATTTCATGTCACTTTGGGTGGTTTATAACACGTCACTTTGATCTTTTTTAAATTATGTCTCTAAAATGCAAAAAATAGATTTAATGGGTCCGTAACTGACAGACAAAAATGTAATACAAATATTTAGGATCTTTTTTAAAAGTTATATAGTTTGTGAATGTACCACGTTATTCAAGAAACAATCATTATCCAATGATTGACATCTTCACGACGGAATATCTTGAGAATTTTTTATTCATATTATTATCTTTTGTTGTATATACGTATGTATAGTATAAGAAGGAAAACGTAACTGACAGACAACCAAATTCGTAACTGACCGACATTTTGTTACAAAGGACGCAATCTTTT
>JAYRBW010046115.1:0-32286 GCA_036023295.1 Invenusta paracnida
ACTGATAAGTGGCGCCCCCAGAAAATGTTCAAGAGGTGTCCCGTCCTAATAGAGGTATGGGGGGGGGGGGAGGGCGTCTATACCCTACACAAGTATAGTAAACTTTCCTGAATGCTAACTATAATTAAAATATACATCTATATTTAAACAAAAATTTAATATAAATCAGAAATATAAGAAATATTCAGCCTTATAATAATTTCAGCCTTATCAGAAATAGTCAAATTTATTTACAAAAATACAACAAATTGTACCTAGGTGTATGTATATAATATATAATATGTTGGTAAGTATATAAACTTTAAAATATTTGTGACATTAAACATTGTAGGGGCTTCAAAACATATTGACTTTTACGAGTAAGTTTTTCAGTTTGGTGTGTCGGATTGAAGCAGGATTAACTCAAGAATATATAGAATTAATATAACTATTTATAAAGGCTATATAATATCTTATTCTGAATTATTAACATATAATTATTTACCTATTAATTAATTTCCCATAATATTGCTAGGTTTGGTTGAAAATATAGATAAAGACCTATTAAAAAGATTTTTTTAAATTACTATTTTTCCAAAGAGTCTACAATAAAAAGTATAGATAAGCATATACTATTGCTTATATAAATATAGTTATACAAAACATTTTCGAGAGTAGTAAAACATCAAAGAGAAATTGAAATGAGTGAACATTTTTTCATTTGAAAATTCCAACATCTCAGCTCCACCAGCATCCCTTAAATGTAACTTTGAAAATCAAAAAGATAAAGTGAATATGGACATGTGCGATAGTTCAAACAGATTGCTATATGGTAAATGAAAATGTATAAATAAAATAAGTATAATATAGCGTTGGGAACTGCTATTCAGCTGAACAGTTATTATTATGATTTATATATCTAATTTTACTTGTAATATGTGGAAAACACTTAAATAAATAAAATAATATTCAACATTTTATTAAAAATAATGGCAAATATATAATTTATATGTTTTCTAAAAATATGAATTTTTGTAAAAAGTAATTCAAAACCAGTCAAAAATACAGAAAATCTTCCTATTCATTAATTTTTATGGATGGCGTCATTAGAGATTCTTATAGAAGATGGAAGTAGAAAATCTGATGAATTGCAGCATTAGATAGTTGTAAGGAGATGTTAAGTGTTTGCTCTATTGAGAGGCTATATACAATACTCAAAATTGTAGCAGGTGTTAGAAGTCCTTAGGGGAGGATATAGAATATAAAATTCTATATGGGTATTTTGATGCTCATAGAAACAGAAATCATATATATCAGATTAAATTATCATATTTACTTTATATGACCATATAACTTAGAGATTCTCTATAGAAATATAACTATTCATTTCTGAGAATAACTGTTGAAAATGTCGATATCACTTGCAGGGCGTTCTTT
Source organism: Invenusta paracnida (assembly GCA_036023295.1). NCBI lineage: Eukaryota > Metazoa > Platyhelminthes > Proseriata > Coelogynoporidae > Invenusta > Invenusta paracnida. The sequence goes on from JAYRBW010046115.1 coordinate 1,417, forward strand.
TAAAAACTATACTCTTTAAATAATGGTGAATTAAAAAAATAATGTAGGTATGAAAAAAATAAACATTTATAAAACCTAACTACTTCCTGCAAAATAAACTCCACAACTAAGCAGGGGAAAAACAAAAAAAGGAAAAAAACAATTATATACATGCTTATAAAAGTCCAAGGCGCCAAGTATTTGATAAAAAGGGTGCCAATCTAGTATATAGTAAAAAGGCATCATCATCTTTGAGGGGGATGGGTCCAGACCTTTTGGACCTCCAATTGATTACGCCTCTGCTGATTCTGAATTGGGGAAATGGCATTGATATATATGATGATTGTGGCATAAAAAGAATCCGATATATAAATCTGACATATATATCGAAATTAAAAATATGACAAGGGGACATATATTGAAAAATATTGAAAAACATATTGGGCAACTATTAAACCGGCTACCTATCTTGTATCCATCATGTGATAGCGAGTAAAACTTTTACATTTTTTATAAACTACTAAAAATATAATAACATTTATATTTTACAAAATCATCATAGGGCATTAATCATTATTTAAATAATTATAACATGTGATCCATATTATGTATCACTGCAGTGTGTAAAACATGATTTATTGATAAAAAAGACAAAATTGAAAGAATAATAATAGATATTTGACTACACAATATTTATAATAGTTACAAAAAATTTGTCAAAAATGAAAAGGCATTTTATATACATCTGACGAACCATATTACTTCAAAGCTTCTTTCTTTTTCTATATTTGAATCTGAATTAAACCTTCAATCAATCGTTTATATTATAATCAATAAAAAATAAGGATATGGATGATCATAGTAATGTTCATTTGGGACATCATAGAAAAATTCTTTGGATCTTAAACTTCCTTATTTTTTTATTATTTACAACTCTGACAATGAATTCAGGGGCTAGGGCTGCCTGATTTATTGATAAAGTTGTACTTGTGCATAGGAGTGGAGATTTCTATTTTTGGAGCTGCCGAAAAACCCTCGACTCTCGTTCGGTCAGCTCAATTTATTAGCGAGACTTTTACATGTCTCAATTATTGAATCTCTTTAAAGTCTGAAGGCAATCTTTATAGGGCCATGACTGAGTTCTGTATTCTGCAGTAGATATTGGAGCAACATATTTCTGATTAGATATGGCTAATTTGTCTTTTTGACTTGTACAATAATCTATCTATATAATTCTATAAAAACCCTTCTGAGAATCTCTATTATTTAGCATTCCCAAATTTCATATACATAAGTATATACATAACTGTATAAGTTTCAAAAAGTTATTACAAATTTTCCTGCCCTCTTTTCTCATAATTACATAATCTTAAGGGTATAATTTCTTTTAACGTGAATGTGGAGTCATTTCCCTTAACACGAACAAATGTATTCCCTTGATTATGCAAATTCTATTTTTCGTGAATAATCACAGTTCCATTTTCAATGAAAGTGGGTATTGTATTTCTACAGAACGTTGATAGTTATTTTTCATGCACATATGATCATAATATTGTACGTAATAATATTTAGTTTTCATTTATTTAATTGTTGTATTTAAATACACTACTTTTAATAGCTCCAGAGAAACGAAAACACCGCGAAGTTAAACTTTCTGTTTTTGTTTATGATTTATTTGTAAATATTTTTGAGAACTTTAATATAGTAGTTATATAAACAGGTACATAGCTTCTTGAAAAATAATTATGTTATGGAATTCTATATATGTATTGAAATTTTTACTAAAGTTTAGTTACTTTATTATTATTTAAATAAAAAATGCCAATGCCTTCTGTTACTTGCTAGTGGATTCAAACTATTATACTCTACTGTCTAGCAGTCTGACTGTTACTCTCAGTTGCTCGAAGCAGGTTTCAGGTAGAGTTTTTTTTACTAGAGGTTGAAAAACTACACAGTTGGTTTTTTTAGTTTCTTGAAGCAGGTTTCAGGTCAAGCTTTCTACCTGAGAGTGAGGTTTAAAAACCACCTGTTGGTTTTTTTGGTTATTCAAAGACAAATCAGGTAGAAGTTTTTTAAAGAAAACTTCAGGTCAATTTAATTTTAAATTTCAACTGGACCAGGGCTTTTATGCAACCTGGGTGGGGATATGGTTTTTTTAACAATGTCAATGTTATTTTTGTTTAAATTTTACAATTAAAATAATATTAATGACAATGTCAATATACTGTAATCTTTAAGATTCCCGCATTAATCTATTTTTTGGGCTTTTATTTTAATAAACCGAAATTTAATAAAATATTCATTTATTTTAATTATTTTTAATGTATTGTATATATACATATACATATCTAAATATATATACATTAAATATACATATATATTATATACACATATATATTATTAAAAGCTGGCGGCCGATTGCAGCCGCAACCACACCACGATTATCAAAAATCTTGTCAATTATTAGACAATGTATTTTTAAATACAAATAATAATATGTCTAATAATTGTGGAGATTCTTGATATGTAATCGTAGTGTGGTCACAGCTGCAAGCAGCTGCCAACTTTTAATTGTAAATATAGGTATATAACATATATGAATATGTATATATTAAAGCATTAAAAATAATTAAAATAATGAATATTTTATTAAATCTTGGTTTATTAAAATAAAAAGCAAAAAAAATGGTTTAATGTGGGAATCTTCAAGATTACCCAATATACTATTTATTACTAATGACATCTACATTTTATTATCTTTAATATAATATCAAAACTCTCACTTTGTTTATGAGTATGCTAGTCCTAATTTATCCATTCTAATCTTGTTTATAAAAGGGTAAAGAAGTGCTACTTTCATTCTTAATTTTCATTTGCTGATTACAGCTAGTATTATTTGTCATTAAAAGTATTTTAAATACAAAATATTTATATATAAAATAAAATAATTTAATTTACTTTCAAACATATATAATAATAAAATTCTGGTATATTAAATATATTAAACTTTTTGAACTGATACATGGTCTGGAAAACCATGTTTTTTGTGATAAAGATAACCTATTAAAAATTAGGAAGCTCAAACTTTTATATTTGGTTTCAATTTATAAAAGAAGCTAATCAAATTTGATAATGCCTAAGATTTTTCAAATATTATCTTATCAAATATTATATAATCAGCAATGGGTTCATTCTCTCCAACATTACTTTGAGGTACATAATTAGAGTTGAAGAAGATGCGCCTCTCTATTTGTCTCATTTATCTTTTACACTTTGACAAACTATTTCTAACCACTATTTTCAGATGTTTGTTTATATCTTTAAGTTGCTAAGCTGAGTAGCATCCATGAAGAAACTATCTATTAAAATAATTATAAATTTCCTCCTAGAAAGCTTTCTTTTACTGATCTGCAGACCCAGTATTCACACTTATCTGAATCATACTTTTTCTTTCTTCAATCAAACTTAATAAAACATTTTTATTCTTTACTTAAGATAATTAATAGTTGCTCATTAAAAAATTCAAATAAATATGATATGGCTACAATACTTAAAATTATTGTTTGATAAAATAGGCTTATATATATACTCTAGCAGGATAGACTAAAATGACATACCTACACTAGGACTTTTCTGATTGGCTTAACTGATAATTAGCATAAAACAACCCAAACCAGCTCAAGCAATCCAATTAATGAATACACCTCTGGTTGGTTTTTTTAGAACCTGGATTTTGATCATAGTTGTAAGGAAACAATCTTGACCTGAAACCTGCTTTGAGCAACCCACCATTTGGGATATAATTTTTTTAAATTAAAATCTATTAATATTTATTTAGATAACTAATAAAACATTTTTATTTATTATTTTATTTGGTTCATGACAAAATGATATATATTCTGAAACAGTGACAAGAGTTTAGTCTTAGACAAATATTTATTGAATAATATTAAAGGTTATTTCATATATAAAATTTATACATAGAAGGCCATGGATATACTTTATAAGTTATTGAGTATCTTAATCTTTAAAAAATTATTTAAATTAAAGATGTGGCATGATTTATAATTTGAAAAACTATTTATAATTAAAATTGTATATCTATATATATTTAATTTTAACACTTTATAATTATTAACATAGTCTGATTAAAATATATAATTAATTGTATTTATCTAACAGTCTTTGACTATATAAATTCATGTATAAATTCTTCATAGCATAAATTATCCTGCTACCAGGACATGCAAATAAATATATACAGGAACACTTCCTTAAAGTATATATAAAAAAATATAAATTATTGAATATAGTTTATAATATATGCTAAGTATTATATTAATAAATATTAAACTAGATAAATTTAAATAAACATAATTTTCTATGTTATTTCTATATCATTACTATATTAATATAGAATTTTATTTAGAACACTGCTCTATATTCATATATATATATATGTATAATAGTGCTATACTTATGTTAATTAGTATGCCAAGAGACACTATAGTATTTAATTAATATTACGTTAACACTTATGATTATATACAACTATTATATATCTTCTATTGATAATATAAACCTATTTTATTATAATATTATATAATGTATCACTTTAATTATTATATAAGCTTTGCTCTATTTTTCTATTTGCTCAACTTTTCATTATTAACCTTTTCTTAATGGGAGTATCAAAATTTTATACAAAATAGAAGTTTACTCCTTTGGCAATATAGGTTTATCAAGGTTTTATATTTTTATTGCCTAGATAGAAGGTTCATTCATACATTACTTATATAAAATTTAAAATTTAAATTAACTTGCACTAAACAAGTGTTAGTTAGTAGTTTCAACTATTCATTGTTAACATTGCCTTCTATATCTAATATATATTACATGTTTATATTTGAACATTTACTTTGCTAATATAATAAAAGTCAGTATCTAATTTTTTTGAAACTTTTTGTTACAAGAATATTATACTATTCATTATACTATTTTATGTTTATTATTAATAAAAATATATTCAATTATAACATAGCTGGAATTTAGACAAATATAGATATAATTATATTGAAACCCAAACCACTATCTCCTTTATTATATATAAATTAAAATATTATAAAAATGATTACCATATTTATTTATATTGAAACATATTATTATTACAGTTTTGGTTACATAATACCGATAGATTTTCTAAAAATAAAAAACAAACATTTTAATGAGATCATTTTATGATATGTTTTACAAAATGAATTATTATAAAAGTCTTATGCACATTTGTTCTAAAATTGTGTAATATATTTTACAGATTGCTATTTTTTCGAGGTTAAATAACTATATTTATTCAAATATATATATGGTATATATACTGCATCCTTACTCTGTTTCCTATTATATAAATCATTTCATTTGATTACAGATCCAAATATATTAGTGTTTATAAATGTTTGTTTTTATCTTTCTATTCCATAAAACTATAATAACTGACTAAGTAATATTGATTATTATATTATAACTATAGATAATAACTGACAAATACCAAATAAAAATATAGATCTGTTAAATAAATGTGTATATTTGTGTATATTACTTTCAAACATAGTACTTCTAAATATATTATTTCGTCCCAATCATTATAATTGAAGATCACACTATTTATTTTATACTAAAACTTATATTTATATATAAATAAAATAAAATAAAATGCATGATATAATATAATCAACATCTTGACGAAGTTCTATCTCAATGCCATACAATAATATACCAGAGCCAACTGTATAACAAAAGTAAAATATTTTTATATAATATTGATAGTATTGCCTTCTCTTAAAGTTAATATTTATTCAGGTAAGTATATACCACATATAAGGGAAATAAAGTTGAAAAAATTTCAGAAAACACATGCAGCAAAAATACAATTGCAGCAATGTTATTTGTACTTGGGTTAAGAATGGGAAAAATCTTGCTACTCATTATTTAAGCTCAATAATATGGAGAGTGATATTTATCATTGAGCATGTTTTATAATATTTGATTATTATTTATCATACGGTTTTTTTTTAATTTTTTTATACATTTTTCATATATATCCTAAAATAATAAATTTTATGTTCTGCCTTAATTGATATATATTATGTATATAGTTATTGTTTCTTTGAGAAAAACTGAAAATAAATAAAAATAGTGTCATTTAGTGACAGAAAATAGCAGAAAATGACATCGTCAGTAGGGCAGATATCCTATCCAGTTAACATTACGTTCTAGAATGTGGCAGTATGAGAAATAACAGTTAGCTATTATTAATCACACTTCATATAAAAATCCTTAAATTTACATTCATTATCATTTTATAAGTTATTTAAGTCATAATAATATTGCATAGCAATGATGGACTGTTACTTAATACACAGTATAATATTTGTATCTAAAATATAATGTATTTGAAATCAGTACTATTCATAAAGATATTTTGATGTTTAGTAAGTTATATATATGTATATCTTATATGCTAAATAGAATTTACAAATTAATACCAGTATTCAATAGAAGTGAGAGAGTACTGTTAAGTCCCATTAATAATTTTTAGTGATGAGATTTGAGTACAATGTCCAGTACAATGAGTACAACCTTTGACCTCAATAATCTGTAAAATGTAAAATATAGTACCATATTAAATATGTCTTAAAATGCAAAAATAAATAATTGTTTTAAGGCAGTTTTTTTTACTTTGTCAATTTGTTTCTATAGTAAATTTTATAGACCGAATTTGTCAATACTTTTAAGAACAGAAATTTTAAAATAATTAGTTACGTCATTAATTCCTTCTAATATTCATTGTCTTGAAATTGTTAATCATCTTCCAAAAATTACAAGATCATTAAAAGCAGACAAGAAGTATAATTTAATAAAGTAATTTTTATAGGTTTAACCAAATTCTAGTTTCATTTAAATAGCTTAATTGCAATTAATTTGATTATAGATATCATTGATTATTATTAGCCTGCCTGTATTGTGCAATTAAAAAGACCTATTGCCAAAAGTACATACCTAAACAATTAATTGAAAAACAATTAATCAAATAACAAGTATTATCAAAATATTACATTGAAATTAATTTTGCATTTATTTATTTTTAATACAATAAATGTTCAATGTAGTAATGTGTATAAGACAATCACTTTTGTACCTGACCAATTCATTATTGTATTTAATTATACAATGCGAGAAGCTGTTAAGCGAACTCTCAGGGGTGGCCTAGTCATTGGATTGTCCTGGCCAACCTTGACAGTTAGAGCTATTTCGGATAAGCTACGTATTCCCCAAGAATCCACATATATATATAGATGGATCAGTGAGTTCAGAATAGTCAAAAAATCTTCCAAACAAGGGTTTTGGAAGGCCAAGAAAGACAACTTCTATGAAGTGACAGACTTCTTGGTAGATTAACACTCAGTAATCAGATCTTTAGTCCCCAATTATGTCAGCATTTGCACGAAGCAGTTTCCAATTGAACAATCTAGAAGCACCTGAAAGGTGTGAATATTATGATGCGAAGACGAGCGAAGATTCCCGAGTCCAGTAAACATGGCATCGTGGTGTATGATGCTGGCACACTGGCATGAGGTATGGGATCGTGTTGTCTTCGTGGACGATTTTCAGTTCAAACAGTGATTGATGCTCGTGGCCGTAACATGAAGTAATACTTTTCGTGTTACTAATTTGTACCCCAATTTTTACTGATAAATCAACTCTTTTCACAGCTACCATAAATTTATTGATATTATTAAATTAAATTGAACAAATGTTGTCTGTGTTTTAGGCAGGTATTTGTAAAATATTCTCAACAATTTGGTTCCTTACTAAGTTTGTGCGTGATTTAGAATTTGATATTGATATATTTATTTAAAGTTTTATTATTGAAATACTGGTATACTAATTAAATATACAATTATTATAGTATAATATATATATATTAACCCTTAAAACATTTTGTAAGTATTTGTAAAAGTTACCTTTATATTCTATATTGTATTATATTATTAATTCATAAAATTGGAAATATTAAAATGTTATTTAATCTTGAATTTTTATCCAAACCATTGTTCAGAAAGCAAGTTTAACAATCAACCATGGCTGGTAAAGCTGGCGTGGAAACTTCACTAATGACAGCAGATTCATTAACTGGCGATGATATGCGACGAACTGACGAACTCTTGCAAAAGAGTCGTCAATTAATGTCAACGTTTAAAAAGCAGCGCGAAGAAGCTTTCAAGAAACAGGAGCGTGTTGTTAAATCACTCCAAGGGGTAAGTTTCATGTTGCGCTCTATTATTGATTATTTACTGGTTAAATGTTCTTTTTAAGATATTATCTTATCGAACTTTTTTCTAATTTGACATTTTAGACCACGAAACCACAGCCAAGTAGTTTCTTGTCAAGTTCTGTTACAAAACCCTTAGGAGGTATGGAATCACCAATGCCAATAGGATCACGGGACACTCCCTGTTCATTTGCCTCTTCTGGGGGATATCTTCAATCCGAATGGTGTGGCGGTGCTGGCGGCATGTATCGATCCTCCCCAAATAGCTACTCACACATTGGTGGAGGATATTTGGATACGTCATCACCTGCTTACCTATACGGAAGTGGCGCCCACAACCTTCAAATGGGATGCGATCTTTATCCCACCCGGCCCTATGAAAGAGGCTCGCGTCCCGTTTCATCATTGGCGCAAATTACACGGCCTGGTAGCGTTACAACGAATCAATTGCTTCATAGGGAACTCTCACCACAACAGATGGGCCTTTCGAGTTACCATCAACAAGAACCTAGTCAGGGAATACCACTGTCAGAGTATTCCGAGAGATCGGCTCTTTCCGCCGGTGCAACTATATCCGAGGATCAAGAGCGTGTTACACTGGATGTTCAGTCACTGTTGAAACTTATTTCGGCACCTAAATCGGCTCACGAGAAACGCGAATTAGAAAAACTGGTTCGAAAAGGTGGTCTACAAGTTCCTAAAAAATCCGGTGGTGGCGCTAAATATCATTCCGGGTCTCGACGCCTATCAGTTGAAGAGGAAACGGGTCGAAAGCAGGGCGGGAAGCCTACTTCAGTAGAAGACAAATTCAGGCAGGATAATTCATCTATGGATTCCTACACAGAAGAGGAGAAAATCGGAGAAAGCAGTTCCGAGGAGTCAAGTAGTGCAAAAGTTTCCTCCTGGAAATTGAAATGTAGTGATCAAAAATCCCCAGGAACACTTGGGACTGTAAATACGGGTGGTGAACTGGATGGAGATGATGCCACTATGATCTCGAGTCTCAATACAACCGCTCGTACACATACTTCATCGTGGTCTCAAGATCGAACTGGAAATGGGAAACAGACACAAGATGAGGCTCATGATGACGATGAGGATGGGTCCTCTTCAGATGGCGATGAACCGTTAACACCCAGACCGGGATATACAAATAAGGAGGATACCTCATCGTCAGATGGTGAACTTACTGACCCCTCAATTCTCTCACCAATGCCCAAGAAGCGACGCTGTTCACGTGATATCGAAGATGCCAGGAAGACTACAAAGCAACCAGTACAATCGGAATCTGTTGAGACAAAGAGTCAAATACAGTCATCACAGTCTTCCAAGGTGTCATCTTCCACACAAGTTCTTGTCAATCAAATGACACAAACGATAACTGATGATCAACAAACTCTTCCAACGACAGTTAATCAGTCTTTCCAGCAAACAGAAACGACACAGCAACTACATCCAACCTTGCCGGAGCCTCCTGTCTTAACACCGAAATCACCGTCGACAGAGCGCTCAACCTTAACTGCCGTGTCAAGTAATGGTGGCATAAATATCAATTCTCTTCTAGGAGAAAAGGGGGAGGAGGAGGAAGAGGGTATGGACGACCTGAGTGTCGCTTTAGCTCGGCTGGGAGGGGATGAAGGGACAGCGGGGTTGACGGACTTCGAGTCGGATCAGATGCGGACTGCCATTGATCTGCAGCATGTTGAGCGTCTGTTAAACCGACGAATGGAGGATCATGCCTCAGTTATCAGGCAACTGGAGGACATCCTCAAGGAAACAATGTGTAAGGTTTTGGAGGAGCAGAAGCAGTTTAAAGAAGTGAGTATATTTAAAAAGTAATACTACTGACACTGTATTATAAAAAGGTTTATTTTTAAGGCTGTAGTTTTTGATATACTATGTTTACAACTAGAATTACTCTGCGTAACAACCTTACTATTGTTATGTTTTATTTTACTACATTTCAGATACTTCTTTATTTTAATTATTGCTTTATACAGATCAAATTTATATGTTAGCATGAGTATATATCTTTGATATGATTTACTTATACTAAATTTTTTAACTTCTATAGTAAACTATGTTTTAATAAGTGATATCATTTTAGTTAATGAAATAATTTGTGAATATGCACAATTCCTTTGTTTGAAGACACAATTATAGAGATATTTTACACATTCTTGTTCAAAAAAAGATACTTGAGGTCATAAATATTTTTATTTATTCTAAATTACAGTTAAAACACCAAAAGCGAGAACTCCGCAATCGAAGACGCACAATTTTTAGCAGTAAGTGAAAACTTGTGATTAATATTGTTATAATATGTATATTTGTGTATTAATATCTTACTTTATATTGCTTATTTTAAAACTTGTTTTATAAGTCATTTTTGTTGTTATTACTCTTAAGAATTTGAATGTTTTACTTAATGCTTTGTATACCATATCATTGTATTCTATTATGTAAACCAAAACATTTTGCACGGTTCATCTGTAATATAATCATTTAATCGTGATATAATTATTATATATATATAGTGATATAGTAGTGAAGAAACAATAATTATTGTTTAATAAAAATAATTTTTGTTTTAAATGAAATAGTTGAATGATAAGAAATAATTGTTTTTCAATTTTATATCAAGTTTATCTGTAATAAATTATCTTACTTATTATAGATTAGCATGGAGTATTTGTATTCACAAGTATAGTCTTCCTATATAGAGAACACTAGCCTTTTATAATACTTTATTTCTCTATATTAAATATGTTTACTATCATTATCGTCTTTTTACTACTATAATATATATATATATATTGTAATAATCACATATATTTTGAGGTTATTTAATGTTTTAGGCTATAATTACTTTAGTTTACTTAGTTTTAAAGTCCTGTTCATATCAACATTAAGATAATTTATTATCATATGGTTTAATAATAATTATAATGTGCGATACAACAATAAACAGCTATCAAATATTAAGTATATATGTACAGTTAAAGTCCTAATAATTATAAAGGTATATTCAATAGAGCACTATATGTATTATTTTTATTGTTTTCCTATTAGAAACAGTGACTAAATATCACTCTCTTTATGAACCCATTGACTGAATAAGACCTGTCATTAAAAGTATACATTAAATACGTGAATTATTTTGTTATAATGCACTATTTTTAACGAATAGCCACATTGTTGCCCGACACTTTATTTGACTTGACTGACTTAAGTGAAATAATGAAATGAGGTCGGGTAAATTGTGTGCTGCATATTATGTCTGTTCAAATAGACCAAATTCACAAACTCTATAATTTTATACAACTGCTAATAAGGTGTCGGACAAAAGTAGTAAACATAATTTGTTTAAATATAAATTACAAAACTGTTATAATAATATTTATGAATTTGTGAATGTTTTAAGTCTGGAATAATGAATAAACATATAAAATTAACAGTGATAACTCTTATAATTCTTTCTCTATAGTAAAATCAGTTAAAAGCTAACCATGCTACTTACGTAGTAATCATTTATTATTTAAATAAATACCACGCACTAGCAATGACGATGGTATAGCTAGATTAAATGACTATTATATCAATATATAACTATAAACTACAAGTAAAATAATTTTGCAATGCTATTATTGTTTTTATAGATACTTGAGGATTTACACAGCTTTGCGCATATTAAAATCACATTAAAATCACATTAAAACACAGATCTGTAATAGTATTTCAGTTTCGTTAGTAGGTGAATGACTACAATAATACAGTAAATACATTGTGACATAATCGGTTGTGGAATATTCACTAAATAAATACATGCTTGTTACATGCTTTTACAGGTAACACAAGTTATTTAAATAGTATAATTCAGTTTATTGCTATTAAGGCGACGCTGTTCTTAAGAAATAGGTTAAGCATAATAATTAGTGAGTTCCTTTCCATGATATACTTGCAGCACTTTTACAGTTGTTTTATTGGTCGACCGATCATATTACGTCATCCCTATTGAATTTCTTAATGAGTGACATAATATGACTATTTTTAAACAACTTGTCTAAATTAAATAACAAATACATTTTATAATGACACTTGGGACTAAAATTGAAACATTTAACCTCGTAAAGACATGTCCCAAATCATACAATTTGAGCGGTACGAAATTATTTTTGTCTGACATATTTATAATCGAAAAATAGTGCGATTAATATAATAATATCTTTATTTATAAATTTCCTATTACAGGTGCAATACATTGTTATAGCCATTTTTTTATTTATTGACTATCTTTATAGAAAGCTATTGCTTCTCTTGTAACCGTTAACTTCCCCTGCACCCTCTCTCTTCCCTCCAGAACTTTCGATGCAGCCCCTCTCTGACTCTGAGCTCCCGACTCAACGAGAAGGCGACCACAACGAGCCGCCACCCCCTCTGGATCTACCGGTCAGTGAGACGGAAGATCCGCTCACACCGCCACTGCTAGGGGGTCGTCAACTGGTGCTGCCTCCACAACAGAGTGGATCAGAAGCGCGGACCAGTCAGGATCATGCAGATCAGGTAGACTGATTGATACTCGATGCCTTTCGTTCTCTAGAAAAATAGTCTGTTGTAATTGGGTTGTTCCATTGTTATAGTATTGCGAAAAGAAGTTCGTTTAAACATATTTTTTATACACTATTCAAACAAATAGTAGCATTTGTTAACAGTCATGAAAATTCTTAAAATAAATACATTCCTTTAATATTTATAACATATTTGTAGCAAAAATTTTATTTAAATTCTTAAAATCAGCACAAAACATTTTTATTGAATTAATTGTTAATATTGTCACACTCTTGTTTTGAATATAACTCATTTTATGTAGCTTTTCAATATTTATAAACGTTGCTGACGTCGTTAACAGTTATTAAACGAATACTTTAAAAACATTTTTGAAAAACCAAATATATGTGGCATATTTGATTAATTAAAAAATTATTATAAGTTACATAATAAATTAAAATTGAAAGTACATCGAAATCAAATAGTGGATTCCATCCTTTTCTAGTTTGCTAGTTTGCTTAAATCCTTTCATATAAATTTAAAGATAATATTTAATTAGGATACGATAAAAGTTTATTACAAATATATAATAAAGATAATAATTACTGTTTCCACAATTACCAATTAAGTAGGATAGTTGTAAATTCACAAAAATAACATTTATGTCAGACAATTCGGGAATGTTATGTGTAATAAATGTAATATAATTCATTAGCAAGCCTATTGTATTCTAATTCACGCCAAATTTTATCGAGAAATTTTATTTGTTCAACGAAAATTTTAGCTTCGAATTGTTCTCTTTTTTCTTACAAATATCTGCATCCTATTCAAACTTCCTAATACGATTACTTCATACAATTTTTGAAAAAGTAAATTATTTTATTTTTTGCAATATTCTGTATTGTATTTTAATAATATTCTTTAATTCATAATTATATACGTAATTACATGGCTAATCATAAAAAAGTATGTTTATAAATTTTCTTAATTATATAATTAACTTGTTAGATCGTATTTCAACCTTAACAAAATTTCAACTCAATAGACAAATTTTTGATGTCTAACAATATATTTCGGATCTATTTTTAGACTGATATTCATTTATTTGATATTGACTACTTTTTGGTACTATTTTCTGAATCAAAATAAATGCCATCTAATTGTCGTTCTAAAGGGGTGTTTAGTTACCTAAGATAATGAGTAAGGAAGGTGACTTATTCCAGTTAATGATATTTTCAGATGGACAGTGATCGCACGGACAGCCTATTATTAGCCTCTCAAATCGATCCGCTGTCTCTAATCAAAACCGACGAATCGGAACAGGAGGAGCCCTGCACTCCACGACGTTCTGCGGCCTTCAACTTTGGTGACGTCACATTCCGCGGGATTATCGATCGTGTTGTTGAGAGCGAAGAGGGAAAGATCTCACAGTCCTTTGAGGAGGACCTTGATTCGCTTATGAAGGAGTTTATGCAAGAACTGCTCACCAATGAATTGCTCCAACAAGGTTCGGAGTTAAGAAATACAACAAAACTACTTTTTAAATATCATTAACGATGGCTGTATTACAAAGATTAAATTGAAAAATGTAAAGTAATAAAAATAATATTTTTCGATAGCTAATTTTTAGTTTCTAAAATGTGAAATTGAGACGAATAAATTTTTGTATAACAAGATATATATATAATGTACTGCAGTATTTTTGTACAATATTGTAGTTTTATTGAGAATTTGAATATGTGCATATTATATGTACTGGAATATACTTCTCAATGTATATTTCAATAAATATAATTAGCCAAAATACACGATTAAGTATTGCAAGGTTTATGCCAATGTGAATACAACTTTTTCAAATACACTTGCATGTAGAGAATTATATCAGTCAAATAAAGATACATTATTAATAAATCAATTGAAACATGATTATTAAAATGGTTTAATTCGTATTTTTCGACATTTTACTACTTTGATTTACATTAAATATAGACCATAATTTGACCGCCTGTGACTCGAGCAAATTGTGACATTGATTCATCACCTACTGCACTCATCCAACAGACAGTAGCATTTCGAGGCTTCGTGTTTCGACAGTAGAATATATTTTCATACAATATTGTAACTAAGTCTTTTTTAATAAGTCTGCTCCCGAAAGCCGGCGTCTAATAAGACCTGACAATGCTGAACCCTAAAACGGCCTTATTACCCTCACTGAGTGTATAGGACACCCACTATGTGTGGAATCATAGCCGTTCCAAATCCTCAAACACAAGTCGTTGAACCATATAGGATATGTCCAACAGTCTGCTTATTTGGAGAATGGATATTGCGTTATCTTGTTGAATTACATTGTCAAAAGCATTAATATTTTTGCAATCTGACATCCCTTTTCTTTTTCCACTATTTTTCTTTGAAATGAGTTTCTGGATTCTCTACGAAATTCTTGACATACCTTCGATTGTGTCGCACAGAATGGGCTTCTTCAGGCCAAGATGCACTAGTAATATGATTTTCATGAGTGGCAGTCAGATCAACGCGTCGCAATCTTTCAACTAAAAAGTACATATTTTCCTTTGTGCAGACATGATTACAAAAATCTTAATTGTAACTGAATATCGTGGTTATCGATTTATATAAACTGGAATTTAATAATATTCAATACTGATTCAATACTGGAACAAAATTTTAGATTAAATTTTGAATGCCATAGACTTAAAGGATTACTACTAAGTCTATGTGAAAAGATAAATTAGTATAACTCTATGACGCAACTATTTTATAACTCAATAATATTATTTTCACTGGCGGTCAAATTCACCGGTATGGCCTATATAATGGTAACCCATTCATTTTCTATCTGTGTGAAATTGTGTAGATATTATTTAGAAATTTACATTCGAAACTTTGTTTCCTAATAGTTTATATTAAAATGCTCTTTCAATTAGGTACTACTGGTTACGCTTTTGATGAGTAGTTAAGAAAACTATAATTCTATTATACAAGTAACTATAAGTTTAACAGTATTTTTAAAATTACCAAAATTGTACAATATCTACATATATCGTACAATGCGATGTCTTTGTTTTGAATCTTTCTGGTCTGGTTGCGTTTACATTTTAATATGGTATTATATTCATTATTTATTGCATATGTTATTAATTGCTACATAGTTTACAGTGTGATCGATTATAATCGGTTAGTAAAATACCTAGCTAGTACTTACCGATTGAAAAATGGACAAAAACATCAGTAAATAAGATATACTGCTTATTGAAGAGTATTAGAAATGTGTCACTTTTTTAAACTGTTAACATTATAGCCGATACATTCACGAAGAGAACCAATCTCTCTAGCTGATTAAAATAATTAATAAACGATTAGTCACCTTAAATTACAGTGCTAAGGTAATGCTTCTGACTATATATCGGGCGTTTTTGAAATTTCTTCTGGATTATATGAGACACTAAGCTCTAACCAGCAGGTGGTACACAACTAAAGATACATAAATAGAAAAAAGAGCAGGATACATCAGTACAATTATGCAAGTAGATAAATAACGTAGCAGGCAAGGCGTGCAGAAATGCTACAAACTGTAAAATCCATACATACAAAGGAAATAGGAGTTGCTTACACTATACTTTACTGAATAACCATTGTGAGAAAACGTCTAAACTTTTCAAAATACCATTTCAGTATTGTATTTTATAATTCATGAAATACTTATCTATTAGTTTGTAGTACGAGTATAGAAAAAATCAATGTACAAACTCACTTAAAGTTATTTCTTCCCCTCACCCTCCCCCCTCCCCCTCTCCTCGTTTACTACAGAAGTCCGCACAAGCAGTTCCCGCAGAGGAGAAGCCCGTTTAAGCACACCCTCCATCATGTCTCACCAGCGCGACCACCGCAACAATCAGCATCCAGAGAATCATTTCCTGCCATCAGCAGGGCCCGGCGACAACCTCTCATCCTCAGAGGGTCGAGTCCGTGCTGTCAGTGACGTCATGTCCGCCCGACTGTCTGCTGTGGACGAGGCAGCGGCGGCTGCGGCGGCTGCCAGGAGCTCAACATCAAGATCCCATTGCGAGGAGGGGGAAGTAGGCGGAGGGGTGACTTCAAGGAGTAGTGAGAGTGGGATCATGTTGAGAACGAGGCAGCAGTTGGAAGAGCTCAAGATCCCGTGGGTGCTGGGCACGGGCGAGGGGATGACCAGAGGTGCAGGTTTGCTAGGTGAGGGCACGTGCTGCTTGGAGTTACAGTTATTGTAGATGTACCTATTCCTTCTTCTTGTTTAGTTCAGTGAAATTAAAGTTGCTCTTTTAGCTATACCTATTATACAGGTTGATTATTATTAAACTGTTAAGTTTTATTACTATATCTATTTCATAATTATTAATGTACATGTTTATGTTCTAATATCCATTGATAAGTTTTCGCACTATTTTTTAGACTTTAATGTTTAATTTTGCTCTCTCTTTTGCTAAAAAATTTGAGCTGAGAGCTCTTAAAAAGCATTGTTTATATTTACAACAATAAAAAAAATATTTTTAAATTAATCAAGTCATGTACATATAATATCTAATATGAACATGTAATTTATGTAGTAAGTCTATAAGAGGAAAGTGATGTCATCTTAACTATAGTGTTTATATGGTTTGCCAAATGGTTCCAAAATAGAGCATTGCTTATTCATTACTCTATAGACTCTCTAGTTTGGTCACCATAATGTATGCAGTCACTCCAAATGAAATTATTATCCGTGTAAACTTCAAGAGCCACGATGGGCATTTTAACCACCAGACCATAATTTAGCGCATTTGTGACTAATTATATAATATATATTATGCGTAATTGACTTAATAATTAATTAATTTCATTTATAACAAGACTTATACAATACCTTAGTAATAAGATCAGTCTTTGTAAATAAATACCTGTAATTAGAAGCAACCAGTAATGCAGTTTTAACACCAGGAAATCTTCTGTTTGGTTTACTTCAAGTCTCATTCCGTCAACCACGAATCTGTGTGCTTTCCTGGCCTGTTGCGTAGTCTTTAAATATGTATATGGCTCTGTAATATGATGATTCCAATCGACCGAGTGTTGACAACGGATTCTAACCTTTCTTTTCAGACTCCGACGACAGTGCGCCCACCCAAGTCAGTTCCGGTATCGGCTCCTCCCTCACCCCTGCTCTTCACTCTCTTCACACCGGAACCACCTACACTTCCAACTCTCTACCCAAGCCCTTTGCACTCCTCCTCTCTACTGCCTCGTCGTCCTCTGAGGACACGCTCAAAGATGCAGCAGCTACCAAGACCACCAGTCACAAACCGCCCTCCCGTAGCACCAACCAACGGCCAGCCGGCAAACTCCCCGATGGCAAGCACCCCTTCTCTCTCCTATCACCAGCTGGTGGAGCTTCCTCCAGGAGCGGCGGTGGACAGTCCTCAACGTGCTCCACCTCAACTAGTGTCTTACTCAGGAGAGCTGCCTCTGAGACCAATCTTCTCTCGCCCGGGACGGCATCTGATAGCACGATCAAGGGAGGTCACCGCACGCCCAGGTTCGTTCCAAAAGATTGTACTTATTATACACATTACCGCTGTCCAAAATGTCGGTGTGCCTTTTTATTTTTAACTTCACATGCATGCCTAAATTCAGCCTATGTAATTCGACCACTTATTTTCTACAACATTTCCCATGAACAATCAATTTTGAAACAGCCGTCCAGCGTCACGGTCGCGACGTCACGTCGACCCTAGTCGAGCTGCCGTGCTGCGGGATTACCTTCACGCGAGCTCAAGCTCGGATCTGTCTGACCTTGACGGGCCGCCTTCATTTGCTCATCGGGACCGGAGGCTCAAAAAGCGACCTACTTCCGCCTGCGCCAATATTCGAGGGTCTCCCATGACAACCACCTCGAATTTGACTAGCATGAAGCGACATAGGTTGGTGGTTGAACACTTTTTAAAGAAATAACATGACGATGTTTCCGTTTATCTGTTGGGAAAATAATTGAAATATATCGAAATTATCACAAAAACTATACATTAATGTATAAAGAGAATAATCTATTAATACTGCATTAATATTTGTAATTTAGATAAAAAAGACGTGGGTTAAAGTCTTTTTTATACAATTATTATATGAAATAGAACTGCTAAAAAATTAGATATCAGTTAACTATATTATATGGTCTTATTTTATACATGGTGTTTAGTTTTTAGACATATTATTCAATGAAAAATGTTAATGTCTCTAACTTTCTCATTATACACCAAGAAATCGTACTGTGAGGACTATTCTAAATAAATAAGTCACTTATTTTCTGCCTAAAACATAAGTCGTATAATTGAGACTAAAAGTATCTAATGAACTATAAAAACATGTTTTTAAATAAAAGTATAAATAAAAATAAATAAAACAAAATTAAAACTATTTGTTTAGTTGTTTCCATATGAAGCAGTGAAGTTTTAATTTTTGCATAAATAAGGATTCTTATTACTGGTCTCGTTCCGTCAATTTGGAACATCATTTAGACTGTCTGTAGCATATCTTATTGCCTGTATTCTACTTATAACATTATGGTGTCTGTTTATAACTTTTAATTATATTTGAATTGAATAAAACATATGTGTGTAAGTACCATTTAAAGAAGTATTTGTCCTGTTAGATTAAATATGATAATGTTTGAAATTATAAAATGTCTGTTTCATTTAAACCCATCCATACTATTTAAGTAAATTCCACTTGCAATAAATACAATTAGATACAGTTCGTAACTTAACAGATGTCATATATCATCATTCACATTTGCATTAACATTTTTAAAGATTTTTAACAATATAGAAAAATCTTTATTTTGTTTATTAAGACTATAAATATCGAATGTTATATAATTTTAATACACACAATACTGCAAGAGGCCTCTAGATAAAAAACTTCGTACAATTCATTTTTTTTCCACAAGACTGTAACTTGACTTCTACAATTTCACTACATTACAACGATGCTATCATCCCTGGTCCCTGAATGCAACACCCATCTCCCTTCTCCTATTCCCCCCCCAGTGAACCCGAGCTGGCCGTCTGCCCTCTGCCTCCGCCTGGACCAATCATCCTGGCCGACGACTCAGCTCCGGACTCAGACGAGGACTCCACCTCCCCACAGCATCCTAACGCCACCACTACCACTGGACCAGCAGCTGTAGCGGGAAGCTCCCAGGATAGTGGTGGCAGGGGCAGAAGAGCGAGCTCCGTGGCAGGTAGCACGGGTTGGGGCGAATTTTGCACACCTTATCCGGGTGAGATTTCGGCCTTTCCCTCCAGCGGAGTTCGCGGTTTGGAGATGGCGGCAGGCTTCGTTTATGTCTATGCTGAGGATATCACCGTCAGAAAGTTTAATTCACAGGTACCAACATGACAAGTAGTCTTTATTCTATTTAGTGTCGGAGAAATTTGGAAGATTATCCGCTACTGGATTGTAATATTTTTGAAACTAAATTTGTCCACTACAACTACACTACGCTATATTGTATAATTTAATATGCGCTCATTTTATAATTTTATAATTTTATTTATTTATTATTATTTTATTATTTATACGCATCAAAATATTGATTGCTATTTGTAGTATACCATAATTATATTTGGTTTTAATACACTAAAAGCCCACCAGCCAATGCATAGACAAGTTACATATTGAGAATGATGAACAAAAATACAACAATAAGCGTAATATTAATCGTTGCATAATATAATATCGACAACTATGTATAAATACCGGTGTATAGAACATATTGCTTAAGTATGTAGTAAAGAGTATTCAGCAACAATGTTAGAGTCATCACACTGTTTTAGAACCCATTAATTTGATTTTTGAACTATAGGCTAGCATTAACAATTTGGGAAAATTCTGCCGTTTAAAGCTAATTTTATTGTAACTGGTTAACGATAATAGTTTTTTTATTATGTCTGTTTTCATATATTTAGTTGGAAGACCTTGTTTATCGATTATTTGACGATATAAAATCTCGAATTTTTAAAGGTATTTGTGTAAATTTAGCTTACTTTTAATGCTTCTTTTTATTATTACTGTCTTTTTATAGAATAATAATTCACAGAAATTTATTTCTTATTAATTTCGAATTCATCATGTTAATAATTATCGACAAGAGAAAATCGTAGTATTTCAATTCGCTTTATATAAATAGGTAGAGAAAAAAGTAGTACTTAATTTTTACATTTTTGTTATTTTAAGATCATGTAACGAGATTTAAGTAATAGTCGCAAGTATTTATAGAATATAACACTTCTATATATGATTTCTGTGCAAAAATCTATGTGCACATAAATTTTGCACGAGAAATCAGTTTTAGAAATGTTATTGTAATATCGATGAATTAATTATAGAGTTTCTAATCAACAGCGATTTCGTGGCATTCAGTCTTTATATTTATCGATAAATTAAATCAATCGTTGATATTTGATTTAAATTTAACTTGTAATTCTGAATGATCAGAATAATAATTTAATTTTTAGTTTTTTTTTATAAATTAATAACAGCAATATTATTTTCATAATGGTTCTACTGAATTTTAAAAATGTTCCAAATAATGAAATAAGCGGTTTGTCAGACGAAATGCTAGCATGGGTAACAAATGAGAGTGGAGATAGATACATCGCAATTGCAATTTATTATTTCAACTTCCTTGCAAAAAATATGAAAAAAGAATTTATTGGTATTGCTCAAACCGCGCTTTTGGAGTAAATACGATTGGGACGTTTATGAAAATTATTTCAGAAAAGACAAATCTTTCACGAAAATACACCAACCACTGTGTTCGGGTTTCTTTGGTTTCAAATTTGAGAGACAGTGGCTTGCAGTCATCTGACATTGCTGCAGTAGCTGGACACAAAAATATTCAGAGCGTCGATCGTTATGTCCGCAGAAAACGGGATTCGGAAAAGAGATGTATTTCAGAAATGCTCAGTTCTCCTTTAATAACTCACACTGACACATCGAACACGGCGAGCTCATCTGGATACTTTAGTAAAGTTTCCAGAACAACAAATACCATAATTCATCGCGTTGACAATACCAAAGGAAACAAAGAACAAGACATTTAACAATTTCAAGAAGATCTCATAAAAAAAATGGTAATTGAAGCTGACGCAAAAGCGAATGTTGTTAGAATTACTTTCGAATGAATTATCTGATAAATGTATACCTACTGATGTAATATAAACGCACTGGTAATATGTGACTATTTTATATATCATAGTATTATTTTTATATCCATAAATGTTATGTTGTTATTAAATTATTTTCTCCGTGCATGTAATATCATTGTGCACGGAGATTTAAAATAATTGATTTTAGTTATAATTTACGCAATAAATATCGTTGAATAATAATTTAATGTTTATTGTTGAACGGAGTTTTAGCATAGAGATGACTCCAAGATATTACAATATATATTAATGACGAGCTTCGGTTATTGACTATATACTAACATTTTATTAACGCATGTTCTGTAAATGATTAACATTTATTTCAAAAGTTCAAATTAAGGCATTCAAATATATTTAAGATAATAACATATCCAATCAAATGGACAAGAAAAATAAGCATAGTAATAAGTGTTATCAAAAGATGTTATCAAGACACAATTCAATTAATACTTTGTTCATCAATAATCAATTTTTCAAAGGCAATGAAAACAACTGATATAATCATTAGGAAAGATGTATTATCTGATAATTACCAACAATTATAATTAATCAGCTATCAAGCTTTAATATTATTTAGCACACAATATTTAGTTAAATTAGTAATTTAAGTAGCACTTTACCAAAATACGATCAATCGCTTTGATAATTTGGGGTAGAAAAAAATCTTCCTGACCCCATAAGATAATATGAAAATCAAGGTGATTTTAAATGTCAAAATAACATTTGAAAACATAATTAAACAAATCACCACCAATTACGACAGCATTAAAATCACTTCAAAACAAACATATGAAGCATTTAATTTACATTAAACTAACATTCGAATTAATAGCAATCAATCTTGGACTTTCATATACACGATGTGGTAACTTGACCCCGTCAATTTAACGTTTACTAAAAATTTAGTCAATAAAGTGCCATGCGTGTGGGAACATAAGTAAGACACAATTGAAACAAAATACTTTTGAGCTTTCAGTCAACTTTGACCATAGTCGGGAAATAAAAATATAGAAAAGGCTTTATAAAAGAATCAGCAATAGGTAAGAGAACCATCACGAGGATTGCATAATAAAAGTTACATAATAAAAGCCATTTTAAGAGCTTACAGGAAACCAATACTTAATAATGTGACTAAAAAGATTTCCGAGGATCAGATAATTGAATTGAATTAAGTAAACATCTCCAATATGGCTATTAGGAGAGAAGAAGCCAGTATCTACATTAGAGAACATTAAAGAGCATGATTGGTATTAGTTTCAATATAGGCGGCCTCGATAATACGGCGAATGCAAGAATTATTACATTTGTGAATTAAATGGGACGAATATAAATTAATAGAATGTAGAGTAAATAAGGCCCAAATAATGTTACAATTAGAAATAGCTTTTTATGCTGTTTAGTACGAATATATAAATCTATACCAGTTTTACTTTAGAATGTATTACAATATTACAATTTATATACGATAAACACCATAGTTTCGAGAAGATTTGGGTGCGTTGGAAACTAGCTTAGATTTTAAATTATTGGGATATTTAAAGGCAAGTTTAGAATTAAAAGATTTTGCTAAGATGGCGTTAAAACGAGTATTGAGATTGGGAACGAAAGGAACATGAGATACAAAGTTCGGAGGGAAAATCAAAGGAACAGGAAAACATAAAAAGTTTTTCTAACGGAAAGATAAGCTTGGTTCAGGAAATGGTCAGGGTAAGCTAAAGATTTAATAAAATAAATGTCCCTATTAAGATGTTCAGGGCTGCAGGTGCGAAGAGTACGGAGGAAAAGTGACAACACTTTGGCAACACTAATTATAATCCTAAAAGAATGAAAAGTGGAAAACTAGCTAGTAGAAAGGGTAGATTTACGAAGAACTTTAAATTTAAGAACAGAACCAAAATGGTGAATCAGAATATCAAGAAATATCAAAGTTGACCGAAAGCTCGAAAGTATTTATTTCAATTGTGTCTAATACTCATTTTGTAGTTTTTTTTTTTATTCATTATAAAGATTGACAATAATCTTTCACGTATATGTTCATTGAGTAAATATGGTTTAAATGTATTTATTTATATAATCTATAGTTTTTTCTGTTTCATTACTCACAAACAACCGAACCAGCATGTCCACTGTTTTTTCAGTAACTACTTTTGAACAATGTTTTAACATATTCGAGGAGAAGTTTACAGGCGTGTCAATTTCAGAATTTGTGAGTCTCCAGGGACTTTCATAAGTCTGAAAGAGGACGTCGAACTTACCGAGCTCTTACGTCGTCCGTCACATAAATTACTTTACTTGCTGTCTGTGCAGGCACTTTATTTTCGTGTTATCAACATTTGAAATATTATTTATCGGCATAAGATTGCGCTAGTCAGTTTTTGATTAGTTTAAATAATATCGTTAAAAGACATATATTATGAATTACATGAATGTCTGTACCTCCATAAATAAATAGCCCAAACTTATTTGAAAAATATTTTTGTTGTTATTTTAAATAGCAACATATTATACATTATACTCTAGAATTAATTAATTAATTCATGTCATATTTTCCTATTTTCATAAAAGGAATAAATAATTGTACATTATACCAATTTTTACTTAAATGTCCATACAGGTATATAAATATTATAACCTTGTAATGTTAATACAAGCTCTATTTATTTATACCAATGTTGGTACTTAGTCCATCTGAATATTGTCATTATTATTTACATAACCTTTCTTGAACTATTATTTAGTTATCGATGACAGCAGTACATCATTCAGATGACATCATACAAAATACACCTTATTTTATCCGTAGAATTGTCCGTATTTTTATAGCATTATAATGTTAGTTATAAACAATAATTTATCTTCTGGTATTAAAAAATTAATTAAAAAAATATTATGACTAGTTCATTTACAATGAAAAAAAAATCAATATTGTAATTCGTTTCCCTTTTACTAAAAATATATGCACTATTTCTACAGCAAATCGTGTGAAAATCTGTGATTTTCGCAATAATGTTGACGGTTGCGCCTTTTAGATTGGACCCGCCTTTTAGAGGGGTGTACCCAGGCTAGTTGGATATCTTATTATCATATATTAATCAATACCTCTGCTTTAGTGTGTCAGTAACTATTTTAGTGTATAGTTACTTATTTAGATTAAAGGGACTGTTGCTGCAAGAAAATACAGCTAGAACTGTAATGATGTAAATCTATCATAGTTATCGGTAAATGGCACACATTGAGCCCAAATACAATCAACAGCAGAGGGGGAACTCTCCAATAACCACATAAAATTTCCATAATTGGTCATGAAACTGTATACCTATTTTGGAGTTAGTATTGCTCGTCGAATTATTACTAAAATCGATATATATTATATATCCGGTACCTTATATGGTCCAAAAGGGAGCCAGCTGACAGAAGACATTTTATTTAAAATGTGTAATCGGTTCTTATTAACAAACGGGACCTTCTTTACACACTGTATTGGTATAGTGGTTGCTGTGCTGTACTCAATTTATTTCCCATTTATAGTTTATATCACCTGTATCTGCCACGGCCTATATATTAAGTCAAGGGCGCAATATATTATGTAGGTGTAATTATGACCGCTGGGTCTTAACGTGCTATATATACAGTAATAATATGCTACGTGGCATTCTCAAACATTAATTGCATGCTTACTGCGTGCTTCCTGTTTAATATTGGGTTTATAAGAAAATGTTTCCCTGGATGGTATATTCTCCGGGTTTTTTGTGTGCAGTGTATTTTTCGCAATTTTGTTGTTTTAGGTTATCTGGCATAAGGGTATACTTTTATGAATTGTAGAATATTGATGTCTATCAAATCTGCTCTTTTGGTGTTATATCTGTTGTGCTCATAACTTGATTGTAAATATGTAGAAGGCTTTATTCAGATTTTATTTGTTATAGGATGCATTCAAACATCTTGTATTTTACTTTCATCAATTTTACTTCAAATATATTTAAATATATAATTGATACTAATGCTTACTAAGATTGTATATATTATAAATATTTTTTTGTAGTATAATTTATTTGATACATTTAAAATACTGTCGAGTTTTTCATACTTTTTATGTAGTATATTGCTTGCGCTATGTTGATATTAACTAATATATTTAAAAACTTAATATTTACAACACACCACACATTTTATTGATTTAAATAAAAATGTTATAAGTATATTTTTTTATTTAAATCATTTCTATAATGTGTATTATTACCACATATATTGTGTACATTACTTTACACCAAAGCACTTAATAATCGATTATGGCGGTGTTTGAGAGACGTATTGAGAGCGCCTTAGAATAACTTATTAAAGAAAAAGAAAGGATAAACGCATTTATTACATTAATTTATAAATTTGCATTATTTGTGTTTTTATTTTGTCATGTATCTAATTAGAGGATAATTTTGTTTTATAGTTGTATAATATATTTCTTTAGACGGTAATATTATTAGTACTGTATTATTATTTTTATGTAATATTATATTCTGAATTGAATAATGTTTATGAATTCTTGAAATCTATTATACAGTGTTACAATTAATAATACATGTTTTTCATAGATATACAAATGCAATTCACAAAATAAATTAAGATCTGTTTATATATATTTCAGCAGTTTTGTATTATTCGAATTGAACAGTAAATCGTGCTTCGGCCTTGCTGTTTCTAAAGAAATTGAGTCCTTTGATTCAGAGGTTATATATTTAAATGTTTTCAGATCATTTAAAATTGAATGCAATTAATTTTTCTTTGTTTGTGAACGTCTGTACAGAATTTTTAAGGAAAATGTGGTTTAAATTCATACATCTTTTTTTTTAGCAGTTCGCTCCTAATTGAACTCTTGCGATAAAAAATATTAGACTTATCAGATTCTATCAGCTGTTGTAATTAAACATTAAGTCGAATCACATGACATAACAGGTTATATTTCAATATCTTTTATAGTTTATAAACATAACATTTGATTTATCTATATTTAGATTTCCTATCTTGCCAATGCATACAGAATTGTTTATTGTGTAAAATGAGATGTTTCAATATTCGTTAATACTTTTAGCCTTTTTATTTAGTAATAGATAACACGTTTAAAAGCTTCTTTAGTCTAGACGAATCGATAAGATTTGGGCATTATTTTTGCTCAGTTATTAAGACAAATTTGTATTTTATTATAATTTTTTCAATGGAATAAATGTTGAACAATTGACCAAATAAATTGTTATTGATTGTCAATGTGTGTGTATCCCTTCACTGAAAATCGGTAAATATTCCTAGAAATCTCATAGAGCAATGACGATAATATGACTCAAAGTATGGATAACTCATTATTATATAAATTGTACTCATACTATCTGGTTTAACCTCTCATGACAAGGTCGAAGTGTACCATAAATGGTAACCTGATGTTCGTATAGTAATAACTTGAGAAGTTGGTGGCCTATACTATAATTACTAACTTTCACCTTCCTTAATCTGCATCTCACTGTCTGTATCGTGCATGGAATATTGTCTCTTCTTTTCTAGCTTTATATTCCTTTTTCTATCTGCACTCACGACTGTAGTTCCAAATTGAAGAGGGGAAGGACCTGTTTTGCATAATCGATCTTTCCATCGAAATCCACTGTAAGGTGCAAGGCTTCCAACGCTTGCCTACAACTATACTTTGAATTAATCAATTTTTAAAGTTCAGAATTATTCACTCTGGGCACTCGCTCTTCATTATAATAAAAAAACTATTTTTTTACAGCATAAAAATTAAATTAGTACGAAGATTCCGATTAATCTTCTCGACAGAGGTTCTTAATATGTTATGCTTAATGATCTATCTATAAATGAATGGGTTTTAATGTCATTGAATTAAAATATTGTTTCTCATTATTACATTCTTTTCTTTCCATTTTATATGGCCAGAATAAGAATTTTAGATGATAATACTCTTTTTTAGTAAAAGAGTTATGTTTTTTATAAGAAATGGGCGATTGGGTAAAAAGAATCAATTATTTTAAATGATCATAATCGATAATATATTATCGATTAGTGTAATTCATTTTTTGTCTTCGGTCATAATTTTAAAATATAATTTTAAAACGATTTGAAAGAAATTTTTAACTACATTCTCACCTATTTAAAGCAATACTTTTTATGATAAATCATTACATAATAAATTAAATTATTACAAAATACATACCTGCCAACCGTCCCTGATTTTCTGGGACAGTCCCGGATTTTTGTACTTGTCACGGATGTCCCGGAAAAGTGTTGAAATATTCCGGTTTTCAGAATTCTTTATCTCAAAAATAAATGTATCACTATTTTCTGTTTTTTGACACATAAACATACCTAAAAGGATATTTTTCGATCCGCGCGTTTAAATATTATATTGTTTTAATTATGATTAATTATTATTTATAAAAATTAATCTGATCTTATTTCATACTTATTGAACAATATGTTGAACTATGTTGGGAATATTATCTATTCCTCACAGCAATGCAGACTTGGAGCGAATTTTCAGTGTTATCAAGAAAAATCGTACCTTATTTCGAGCTTTGATGAATATTTCTACCTTAGAGGCACTTTTGATCAACAAGTTGGGCAGCTGTATCCAACTTACCGATTCCACGTTAAAAAAATGTAAAATGGCAACTATAGAGTGTTTTAAAAGCTTCTTCATCATAATACAGTTGACAATATTAATAGGCTACTAATAGACTATACATGATTTGTATTTGGGCATTAAGATAATAATAATATCATCTTACATAACATAACACATTTTGCATTTAACATTGTCTCTGTACCTTGTTCATTAGTTCATTTATATGTAGCTATGTTGTATAGTATACTTTTATTTCGTATATTACGTATTAATAATTTAAATAATATTATTAATACATAGTTATTATGTTATAATTAAATTTTATTCCTTTTGTTTAAAAAATAATAATATCCAAACCAAAATTAATTGTTTTAGAGGCCGTTTCCTGCATTCTAGGACTTAAAAGCTATGAAATATAAGCTACGTACTCACGTAGCCATGAAGGTGTTGAATAATAGGTTGGGAAGATGTCCCGGATTTTAACTCTACTAGGTTGGCATGAAAATATACGTTCATAACTAACATATTAGTTAAATCAATAAATTAATGTATATATATCCAATGTAAATTGTCTATGTTATACAGTATGCGTCATATGTTACTACGAGTTTATAAGAGTTATTACAAATTTATAGCAACACTTCATCAGAGAGGCATTTCATTTCCAGCAAGACAATACATATACAGCGTTACACACATCTATATATTTGAAATGGCATTTTGCAAATTACTGAGTCGAAAAATTCGTCATCGCCCTTTCCGATTTATTAGATTTAACATCCTGGTGATAACGCATTGTGGGGCATCCTAAAACCTGGTAGCATGCCTCAGAAAGTCAGGAATGTCGACGACCTATTGAAGTTACGGATAAACTTCTTAAAAGAATAAATAAGTGGTTTCAATTATTAATTGAACACAACAGTCTCCGCAAGAGGACCCCTTCGAACAATAACTTCCACATTATCATACCTGATTGACAAAGTTATTTAGTAATATTAGCAATAATTGTTATCTATGTTATTTGGCGTGTTACGTCTAAGTAATGTTACACAAATAATGTTATGTATTAAAATACTTCATGTTCTGTATTTTTGCATTAAACGTTTTCAATTAACAAACTCGTAGTAGCTTATGACTCATACTGATGGGTCATTTATGATGAACTATTAGTAGGCCAATTATATTGGTGAGGTCAAAAGCATTTCTTTCGCGAAGGTTATTGTGAAAATGACTCGTGTGTTTTTGTCATATAATAAGTATCCGAAATAGTATTGATATACGGTCTACTAAATCATTAATAATACATGATTCCAAAGATCTCTTAGATGATATATTAATATGAATGTTTTATATATCCTTCTAAGCGTTTTATATGACGCTCATTTATTTTTTCTCTCTTGTCCATCTAGTTAGTGCGTTTCTTTTACCTGTTATAAACTAGATTGCATTTTATACGAAATTTAAAATAATGATGGAAAACGAAGCCGAAGGCTGAGTTTTCTATCGATTATTTTGAATTGAGTATAAAATTCAAACCAGTTTATAATTATATTATAAAACGACAGAAATATAATTGATCTCACGCGCAAATAAAACAGCCATGTATAATTAATACGGATGCAAATATTACAAAAATTGAATATATATATAACTAACTAACATTAAGCGGGAACAAAAGAGGACTTATATACCGAAGTTGACTATCTAGTATGGTGACTGGTAAGTTAAATCAAACTTAATTTTTCTGGATGTGATAATGGATGTGAATGTCTCTACATTTTGATGGTAGTTGTAGTTTTGGAAGACAATTGAAACTGTCATCATCCCAATCAATGTCCTTCATGAGGTCATCCCAGTTGGTATGATCATGCTCCATTGGTTGGCCCGAATTTTCCACAGAATTAACATCATTGATCTCTCGGTTTGATTTTCTTGAGGAACAAGGAGAATGTTGCACATTTTCCGAAGATCTTGGCTTCATTGAGTCTGATAATGCATGCGACATTTCCTTCTTACGATTTTCTGAAACCCTCTTGTATATACCAAGAGCGTTGTTTGATTTATGTCCCGAAATTGATTTTATATCATTTTCCTCAAAACAATTTCCAAGAACAGTAATTGCAGTTGCTCTAGGTGCATGATTGGTGTATGTC
>JAYRBW010046116.1:0-11410 GCA_036023295.1 Invenusta paracnida
TTGTATGACCGGGGATTTATTTACATGTACTCCGACTTTGATTGTATTATATGCAGATATTGTCGTTAAATAAAATTTATTATTTTATTATTATTATTTTTATTACTATATTACTAAACATATTAATTTATTATTAAATTAATTAATTGATTACTAAACGCAATAATTTATTATTAAACGAATTAATTTATTATTAAAAGGATTAATATTACATTAAACGCATTAATTTATTATTAAATGAATGAATTTATTATTAAAAGTATTCTTATATAATAAAAGAATTAATTTATTATTAAATTAATTATTTTGTTATTAAACAAATTAATTTATTACTAGACGGTTTAATTTATAATTAAACATGTTAATTTATTTTTAAATGAATAGATTAATTATTAAAGGGTTTCATATATTATTAAACAAATTAATTTCTTATTAATTAAATTAATTTATTTGTAGAAGAATTTATTTTATATTAAAAGGAATCATTTATTATTAAACGTATTAATTTATGAATAAACATATTAATATATTTTTAAATGAATACATTTGTTTATAAAGGGATTCATATAATATTAAACAAATTAATTTATTATTAAACGAATTAATTTATTATTAAAGGGTATTAATAAAAAGATTCATGTATATTAAACTTACTAATTTATTTCTAAATGAATACATTAATTATTAATGGATTTATATATTATAAAACGTATTAATTTATTATTAAATGCATTAATTTATTATTAAATTGATTAATTTATTATTAAACATATTAATTTATTTTAAAAGGAATACATTAATTATTAAAGGGATTCATGTATTATTAAAAGATTTAATTTTTTGATAAATGAAAACATTTATTTTAGAGGGATTCATTTTGTATTAAACATTTTAATTTATTATTAATTGAGAACATTAATTTTTAAAGGGATTCATTTATTATTAGGCATATTAAATTATTATAAATTGAATACATTACTTATTAAAGGTATTCATTTACTATTAAACATTTTAATTAATTATTATTTAATGAATACATTGATTATTAAAGGGGTTTATTTATTATTATACATATTAATTTATTATAAAATTAAAATATTACTTATTCAAGGGATTCATTTATTATTAAACATATTAATTAATTTTTAAATGAATACATTAATTATTAAAAGGATTCTTATATAATTAAACGAATTAATTTATTATTAAATGAATAAATTTTTATTAAACTAATTAATTTTTTATTAAACAAATTAATTTATTACTTAACGATTTCATTTATTATTAAACATGTTAATTTATTTTTAAATGAATAGATTCATTATTATAGGGTTTCATATATTAATAAACAAATGAATTTATTATTAAACGTATTAATTTATTATTAAATGGATTAATTTATTATTAATTGGATTCATTTATTAATAAATGGATGCATTTATTGTTTTTTCTGTTTTATATTATTTAATGTATAAATATAGTATTTTATATTTAGTTAAACACTTTAATTTAAATTTTTATAGTTTGAAGTACTAGTATTTTTATAGATGATTTGTTTACTTAATAATATCACTATATATTTATTCATCTTCAATGTGTTCATTCATTTATTTGCTTTTATTTAACTACAACCGTTTTTTTATGAATCGCAACAAATTAACATACTTCTTTCTATTTGCGGAACATATATCTAACAAATTGAACGGATATATAAAGGATTTGATGAATGTGTTCTGATAAATAAATAATAAATAAATAAATAATAATAAAGTATAAATACAAATAATACAAATAATGAATGCATCGTAAAAATGTAGTTTATTTGGTAACTCTAATTGTAAACAATTATCAAAACCCGTGAATTTAAACTCAAATGCACAGAAGAGTCAGTCACCTTTGCGCAATTATGTCGAATGTAAGACAGTTATCATAATTTTCACAAAAATTATATGAATTTCTATTATTTATTACTTTTTTCTTATACTATTTATTGATACTTTTTATTAATATAAATATAAAAGTGGAAATTGTAGTATGATACACATAATATAATTTACATGAGCCTTAAATAAAAACTTGGAAAATTTTAAAATCTTAGAAATCTAAAGATAGTAATTAACTAAAATTTAAAAAAGTAAAATAATTATTTATGTAATCATTAACATGGGAGACATTCATATTCAATTTCTTAAACTAAATATATATGTAAAACTAAAAATTGTATAACAGTTCAATAATACAGAATGAAATATATTATATTATATTACATTATGCTAATATGATATATTTAAAGTGTAAAACAACTATATAAAATTTATTTGACAAATATTTTTTCTATTTCAATTTTATTTCTTATTTATTTTTTGATATTAATAGAATATAAAATATTGAAATAAATATGGAAATTTATATATAATTAAAGAAAAAGACTAAAAATATATTATAATGTATTTTTCAAAAGTTTTAAATCAGTATATAAATTTTTATATTATTTAAAAAAGATTTGTATAAGTTTTGTTTCAAAATATATTCTAGAAATATTTTATCTTGTTGTAATCTCCCGATAAAGAATATATATCATTATATTTCTGCACACATATCATAACTGCATTTTTTTCAGAAATATAAATATTAAGTATTGGGGTAATATTTCATGCCCATAACTAGGCCAGCAGACTCATAGCCAAAATAATTATAAATTAGCATAATATTCTAATATTATTTTTTCTATTGAGCATGCTACAATTTATTTTAATCCTATTTAATTATTATCATAACTATACATATATATATATAATGAAAATGTTATATTATAATGTAGGATCTTATAAGTATTTTATTATTATTTTAAAGTTGTAATAATAATCATAGGCTACAGTTAATAAAACAAAATAAGTTTATAACATTTTTGTAGATATAGCCTACAAGATAGACAGCTATATATTCGATATAGTATATTATATTAATTATATTAAATAACTTATAAAATGTCAAAATGTTTTATTATAAACTACAATTTCCACTTTTAAATTAATATCAATAAAATAACATATTCACATAATTTCAATAAAAATTGCAATAACTTATATTTCAGATATATTGTGAAATATATTTATTTCTATATTATTGAACTAAATAGTAGTAGTAGTATTAAACTATTATAGTTTTACTAAATATATTAGCATCAGAACCAGGTGAGATAAGGGAGCTATAGTATCCTTAAGCATAAGTTGGGAGGAAAAGAAGTATTTTTCAGCTCTTCAGCCAAATCCAGATATACCTTTAATAATAATATTTTAGAAATAGTAGTTAGGAAAGTAGTTGC
Source organism: Invenusta paracnida (assembly GCA_036023295.1). Taxonomy (NCBI): domain Eukaryota; kingdom Metazoa; phylum Platyhelminthes; order Proseriata; family Coelogynoporidae; genus Invenusta; species Invenusta paracnida. Next base: position 3,326 of record JAYRBW010046116.1, read on the forward strand.
TTAAGCAAACCAATATATTATAGGATATATCTGAACACCCATTTATATGCATTCTAGGAAATAAAACCTCACATTTTTCCACGCTATGTGCTGATTTATAGGCCATGGTACTTATGTAGCCATGGTACCCTGGAGATTGTTCTATTATTCCACCTCCAATACTCAGTATGTAGTATTGCAAATAGATATGCAAATAGTATGCAAATAAATACATAAATAGTTATTTTACTATTTTAAATGTTAGGAAATTTCTAGCTTTAAATTTTTAAGATATTAAAATTTTCCAAGTTTTTATTTAAGGCTTATGTAAATTATAATATGTGTATCATACTACAATTTCCACTTTTATATTTATAATAATAAAAAGTATCAATAAATCATAATAGAAAAAGCAATAAATATTAGAAATTATATTATTTGTGTGATAATTATGATCACATGCATTTGACAAAATTGCGCAAAGTTGACCGACAGTTTTGTGCTTATGAGTTTAAATTCCCGGGTTTTGATAATGGTTTACAAATAGAGTTACAAAAGAAACTACATTTTTACGAAGCATTCATATGCTTTAAATGTGCTATATATATATTCCGCAAATAGAAGTATGTTAATTTGTTGCGATTCTTTAAAGAAGACAGTTGAAGATATTGAATATGAATAAATATATATTGTTATTATTAATAAAATAGTATTTAAAACTATAAAAATGAACTTAAGGTGTTCAACTAAATTTAAAATACTATATTTATACATTAAATAATAGGCATCTGCAAAATAATAAATGCATTCATTTAATAATAAATTAATATGTTTAATAATAAATGACTCCATTTAATAATAAATGAGTACGTTTAATAATAAATGAATCCATTTAATAATAAATGTATCTATATAATTATAAACGAATTTATTAAAAAAAAATGAATCTATTTAATAAAAAATTAGTACGTTTAATTATAAATGAATCCATATAGTAATAAATGTATCAATATAATAATAAATGTATTTATTTAATAATAGATAACTACGTATAATAATAAATGAATTTATTTAATAATAAATGAGTTCAATTAATAATAAATGCTTCCATTTAATAATAAGTGATTACGTTTAAAATTAAATTAATTAATTTAATAATAAATTAATACGTTTAATAATACATTAATCCCTTTATTAAATAATGTATTTATTTAATAATAAATGAATACGTTTAAAAATAAATGCATCCATTTAGTAATAAATTAATACATATAATAATAAATTATTACGTTTAATAATAAATTAATCCAGTTAATAATAAATTAATACGTTTAATAATACATGAATCCCTTTAATAATTAATGTATTGTTTTAATAATAAATGAATTCATTTAATAACAAATTAATACGTTTAATAATAAATAAATCCCTGTAATAATAAATTAATCTTTTTCATAATGAATTAATCCCTTTAATAATAAATTAGTACATTTAATATTAAAATAATACATTTAATGGTAAATGTTTTTTTTTAATAATAAAATAATTCGTATAATAATAAATGCATCCCTTTAATAATAATGAACTCATTTATAAAGCGAGGTATACTTGTGTGAACCCTTTGGTCCGCCATGAAATGACGCCCCTCAGGAAACTGTTTGACTCTCTGCAGCTAGTGCTAATTTAAATAAGTTATATCCGCCGTTATTAGACTATACTTACAAGATTCCTGCATTCCTTCCTTTCATTTCTTCTTTTGTGTAAAGATTTTATTGATATGATAATTCCCAGATATGCGTTTTGTTTGGTGCATCTTTCGTTAGGGGAACAAAAGTAATAAAAGTCAAGTTGTAGACAAAATTGCGCAATGTATGGGATTTCACTCGGTCTGCAGACAAAGTATGTCGTAAAAAATGAATTCGGAATGCGCCCCCCCCCCCTCCCCGCCCTTTTCGATTCAATCTACTGACTGTACGGCCCGCCCCCCGGTCACATAGACCTTCGTGTCCGCTGTCAGGAACTGGAGCTCGGGCACGCCGAGACCATCCAGGAGCTGGAGAAGACCCGCGGCATGCTCATCGTCCAGTACCGCATCAACGCCGACTACAAACAGGAGACGGAAACCGTGACACGTCGTCTGGAGGACATGCAGGCCGACTACGAGCTCAAGATGGCCGAGTACTCCAAGCTCTTGGACATTCGAGCGGCGCGTATTCACAAGCTCGAGCACCAGTTGAAGGACATCGCCTACGGGACCCGCCAGTACTCGCTGGACAGGGCGGCGAGGAGCGAGGAGGAGGAGGGTGGAGTGGTGGACGAGGAAGTAGCCCTGGAGCGCGGGGAGAACCTGCTGGAGATCCACGTCGGAAAGATGGTGCTCTCGGACGCGGGGGTCCGAGCTCTGGGAGGTGATCGCGAGGCCTTTGTATTTGCCACCTGGGACTTCTACGTCTTTGAGACGCAGGCGACGGCGGTGATGAGGGGCTGTCAGCCAGACTTTGATCTCACGGCTCAGTATCCGGTGAAGGTGGACGATTTCTTCCTTCACTATCTGCACAAGGTATAAATCTGTTATTTCCTATTTTCTGCTTTTTCTTATTTATACTACTCGATAGTTTTCAAGTAGTATAGCCTTGTATTATATTATAATAATGAATACTGAGCCCCAAAAACTTGCAGGATTCCGCGACACTGGAGCTCCACCAAGCCGTGGGCAGCGAGTACAGAACAGTGGCGGCCTGTCAAATCCTCTGTCGCCAGGTTCTCTCGGACGCCAATCATCACCAGCAATCCGGCGCTCGCTCGCGCTATCACCTCACTGCCCAGCTGATTGGAGTGGGTCCCGGCTTAGACGGCGAGGCTATCGGTATGCTCGAGTACTGGGTCCGTCTACGCGTGCCGATGGAACAGGCGCTGAGGTGAGCCTTGCATATAATACAATGCCTAGGAAGAAGTCAATGACTACAGCGCATACGTGTGCCCTTTCAGACTCTATCGCGAGCGTAGCAAGGCCCTGGGCTACCTCTGCACCAACGACCGGGGCACAAAGGAGGCCCTCATTGCCCTCGAAGACTCTGCAACAGTCCACCGGCCCGCGGACCACCTGAACGACCTTCACATCAAGGTCCTGCGCTGTCAGGGTGTCAAGGCCCGACGACCGGACCTCCAGCCCTCGGTCTACTTTGTCTACAAGTTCTTTGACTTCCCCGACCACGACTCGGCCATCATCCCGGCCTCCAATTCGCCCGAGTTCCACGATCACAAGACCTTCCCGGTCCAGATGACGCCGGATCTGGAGAGGTTTCTCAAGACCCAGCCCCTCGGAGTCTACGTCTGGGATGACACGGATCCCGAGACTACGGCCTATCTGGGCCTGGCCACTGTCCCGCTCATACCCCTGTCGCATGACAAGCCGGCGAGCGGAGTGTTTGAGCTCAAAAGGCCCGATGGAAGCGTCAATGGCAGTATCACGGTGGAGATGCATTGGCAGTATGCTTATCTTCCTGTGAGCTATGCGGGGGCGCCGTTAGTCAAGGTGAGCGAACACTTCAGTAAATCATGTCACGCGTTAGCATTTGCGATAATTACTAAACGAACTTACAAATTTATAGTCCTGCAGATAATAATATGTGTATCTTATGTGAGATACTACTTCTAGAATGACAAGTAGTATACTGTATATTGGCGTATATTTTGTCCTGCAGCCGGTTGGTGATGCCTCCCGTGAGTCTGTCGCAAAGGTGCTTCCTGGCGAAGTGAATACACGAGTCCAGCGTGCTGAGGTCAAGAGGGATGCTCCACTCCAAAAGGTCAGTTTTCCCCTCTCTCTCTCTCTCTCTTTCTTTCTCTTTCTCTCTCTGTATCTCTCTCTCTCTCACTCACTTTCTCTCTCTCTCTCTCTCTCTCTCTTTCTTTCTCTTTCTCTCTCTCTCTCTCTCTTTCTCTCTCTCTCTCCCACTCTCACTCACTTTCTCTCTGTCTCTCTCCCACTCTCACTCACTTTCTCTCTCTCTCTCTCTCTCTCTCTCTCTCTCTCACACACACGTCTTCTATATCCACCATGCCTGCCTCTCCTCCAATCAGAAGTCAGCTGCTCTGGCGGTCCTGTCAGATTCCCCCCCTTCGGCGGCAGAGGAAGCGCTGGTATTGGCAGCTCGGGATCGCGAGCAACAGGAGGACCCGGAACCCGTGGGAACACCCCCAGTGGTCCAGCAGTTCCGGAAGGGCGGCCCTCGATCCATCCTCAAGTCTGAGAAGAAGACGGTCCAGGAGAAGTTGAGCACGCCAGCTGTCCAGGCACTGCTTCCAAGTCTGGAGGATGTTCCGGTGAGTTGGATTGTCTCTGTCTCTCTCTAGGAAGGATGGTGGCTGCAGGCAAAGAGTCAGTATGCTGCAGCCTCAGTTCTCTCTGTATAGCCATAATTCAAGCTAGTCGTGACTATTCCAGATACCGAGCACCTTTAAACGCGACGAGGATGCTGAATCGGCGACCTCTGTTCAGTCGGGACAGCTGACGGTAGGAAGAGGAGAGAAGAGCTGTAGTTTTGGTTGTCTGGAGATCGCTAACCTTCTTACAATTTAGGCGCACTTAATGACGTGTTCATTTAATCCTCTTAACTCATCGCCACTAAAGCCCACCCCCACCCACTCTTTTCTCTTCTTAGCTTTGAAAGTTTTGGTTGGCCTCTTTTTTTTGTTTGTTAAGCTATTTTTGTGTAGAAACACGAGTGGCTCATGTTTGATTCGCCCCCTACTATTGGGCGACAAGGATGCCAACACTTTCATCTTTTCAGATGGAAAGAGCCTTTTTCTGAGTCAATTCTCCGAAGCCAAAAGCCAAAAGTGAAAAGAGCCAAATGAAGGGGAGTTTATTTTAAAGTTTGTTCAAATAGTTGGTCGTACACGGGTTGGTTATGCTTGCAATCAAAATAAGTTGTACTTAAAAAGTGGCCAAATTAAACTTGTATTAATTTGCAAAATTAAGTCTGCAATAGTGTCCCAGACGAAGATCGCTCTTGACTACCGCTGCACCTTATATTCTGACCTTTAACTCCTTTAGATCCGATTGGACTAGGCTCTAGTCTCTAATGCTTACACTTATTAGTGGCCTTCTGCTATAATACGATAGTGCAATAAGCTAACTTCCTATCCCAATCTCTTGCTTATATATATGTATAACACTAAACTTGGGAACAGTTTGATTCAAGAACAATTGAAACATACACTTGCGTTCTTGGAAATAATTATAATTATTGAGTCGAGCCGCATTCGCGGATGGAGGATTGAGTTCTTTTTGTCCAAGTTTTGGCTTAATAAAGGTCTCTTTCTACATATTTCACAGTTTTATTGTTTGCATTAAACACGCAATTCTTCCATCAAGATGCTATATGCTACACATTTGCCAAATCAATTTTTAACAATTATTATTCCACTTGGCTTGCTTGATTGAAGTGTCTTTTATTAAAACCCATTTGATCTTCGTACATATTTCCATTTAAGACCTTTCTCGAGGCTTTTCTTATTTAAATGATGATTTAAGACTTCCTTCTTAATAAATGTCTGCCTTTAATATGTCTTATCGTATAGTAATATTACTGCAGGCATGTATGAATTCAATTGACTATAATTTTTGGATTCCTCCTCTCTCCTCTCTCCCTTATATCGAAACCAATTAAATGATCCAGCAAGAATTCAAGAGCAGGGTGAGTGAGGACCACTCCAAGAAGATGGAAGAGAAGCTGAATGATCTGGACAGTACGCTGGAGGCTACTGGCGTCACTGTTACCTCGATGGACTTGACACAAACGCGTAAGTATATCCTTCCTTCTCATTTCCATCTTGTTTGGCGAGTTTTGTTTCTTAATCTTTTTGTACTGCACACACGTCATCATCTCTCCACTCAGAACTGCCTGACGGTGACAACACCACCACGACTGTGAGTGTCACTGAGCCTGTGGAAGAGGAGGAGGAGCTGGAGGAGCAGGAGTCTGGTAACATGATATGTGGTGTGTGCATGCGGCCTTTGCTGTTTAGTACCCCCCTCCACTTCATCCACAGAGGAGCACCATAGAAGACTCCCAATATTGAATGACAGTATTTCATTTAGCAATGTGCATGCATGTTGTCAGCATGTATACATATATATATGTCGTATTTGTGGACTGGTTTCACCACAGTTGATGTTTTGCTGTCTTTTGGTACACTTCACTTCAATATTATCTACTTTGTTTGGCTTCTTTTACTCCACCAATTGCACCAATATAATTCCTTGAAGTTGTATGCCTGCCAATTAAAGAACTACAAAGGAGAAGTAAGTTTACTTTCGAGGGCCTTTCAGTAATATGTATGTGTTGAAAATATATCGGCGGTACCATATTATATAGACAAGAAAATCACAATGCTTTGGAGATGTACTCTTAATTGCACCAACTAATTTGAGTCCAAATTGACTTCCTCTATCTTTGTGGTGTTTGTTTCACTTGTTTGAAGTCCTCAAAACTTATGGGAAAGTAATCACGATGATGTCGTCTTGTATGATTATTGGTGAATATAGACTCTATTTTTGCACCTTATAATCACTGTAAAACAGGACTAAACATGGATTTGTGAAAGCCTTATTTAACTGTGCTTTATGTGTTTTTTTATCATATTATTATTGACAAATTTGTAGATTGTTTTTAATGCTTCGCTTTGTATTCACAGCAGCATAAATATTATCTCACAAGCGTTTGTTTCATAGATTTCTTTTACATTTATATAGCCACACCTTTGTTTCACCTACTTTTAAAAGGAAGGCTTATAATATTAAATATTTTTATTTTTATACTAAATTCGCGCAAATATTTCCTAAATTTCAGTCTCAAATTAATTTGCCTCTTTTCTAGCTTCCAGTTATTTACGCTTCCCCCCCCCCCCCTCAACTCACCAGATGACTCCCAGCGTGCACCACAGCCAATTGAAAGCGCTGGTGGCGCCCCTATTGCCCCTCCTCGACGCCAATCAGCAGCCGAGTCAGCGACAGACTCGGGTCAGACGTCGGACAGTGATGCCGTGGTAGTGTCGGCGCGTGGGGATCCGCTCAATCACTCCACGAGCCTCAACCAGTCCCTGCTCAACAACACGGCTCAGAACTCCGTGACAGTTGAGGTGGCCTCGATAGACCTGGAGCCCGACGCCTCCCTCATGCGGGACAAGCGAATTCGTCAGCTCTTTGTCGAGTACCGGTTTCTTGGACTGCCGGCAGACCAGACGGAGACGCCCTTCGCTCTGCCCAAGCCCAAGGCCACTGACAGGAACCTGAAGATGGTCTTCAACTTCCGGAAAGGTGTGATTTCATTGTGTGTTTAGTGTACCGCTCGTGGGGGTAACACCTGTTGCATACAATTGTATCACTGCTGATATCGACTATCAGTCTAGATCGGTAAATTGAAGAATTACGCATTAGAAATTGGATGCTCCGACTACAGTCCAATGAGAATGCAGTAGGCCAGCTAACGATCGATAGCTAAATGAGTCTATGTTATCGAAAACACACTAAATAAATATTAATAAATTTAGGAAATAAGACTCCTTGTATTAAGATAGAAGCTTTTAATTTTACAATAATTCTAATCAAATAAATATCATATTTATCGAAATATGTATAAAAACATGTCAAATAATTTCATGATTCTAGCTAAATATATGTGTTTAATTATAATATCAATTCATGAATAATTTATATGGAACAGTTATACATACAAATATGTCAATATATCACTATAAACGTTTATATAGCGATAAGTTAGAAAACGGAAGTTATTTATATCAATATAGTCATAAAATAAGTGATTTAGAGAAACATTGGTAATATAAAACTTTTTGTTTTAGCAATAATATAATATACAAGTCCCAATGAGCATTGTAAACTTGCATCTGAATTTACTAGACAATTCTAACTCTCATCACGTGATCTACTAGACAATTCTAACTCTCATCACGTGATCTACTAGATAATTCTAACTCTCATCACGTGATCTACTAGACAATTCTAACTCTCATCATGTGATCTACTAGGGAATTCTAACTCTCATCACGTGATCTACTAGACAATTCTAACTCTCATCA
>JAYRBW010046127.1:0-11410 GCA_036023295.1 Invenusta paracnida
AATGTAATTATGCTCACACTATTAGCTAGCTACCAATATTCAGCATACTGTTATGTGAAGTAATTTCACTCAAGAAACCCGAACGAGTGTTTATTACTTTGTAGCGGTAAATGTGGTAAATTCTGGTATGATTTATTATAAGAAAATTTCAATGTATTCTGCAAAGATATCAAACTTTACAAAATAATCAATATCACAAATAATAGTTATCAGAGAGGTATAACATATGAGGTTTAACCTCAGCTATAAAACAAAATACAAAATGATAATAATATTATCATGCTTATATGATATAATACTGCAAAGTAAGAAAATTTATATTTTCTTGTGTTTTAAATTTATTCAATTTTTCCCAGTGTACTTACTTTACCTTCTTAATTTATATTCTCAATAAAATAACTTGTTTTAGCTTTTATATTGTTATATTTGGCAACTAAAAAGACCTGTTTTTAATTGAGTTATATTTGGCTATTTAATTTTCATACGTGTACTTTGAATGATAGCTTAAATTATTAAAATCTACTACTATAATTGCGCTACATTATATTTCACTGAACACTTGTTTTAGTATTTAGAAACTTTTCTTTGCAAACATTGCATACTTTTAAATTTATAAATAGGAAAGAAAAAAATCGAAACATCCAGCGTATCACGTAACATTTCTTTGAGCTTTACTATTGGAATAAGGCCAAATATCTGTATATATAAGAAATGTGGTATAATTTAAAAGTAAATAAAAATACAAAAATATGTACATTGCGCTATTTACATGCACTAATTTACAAATGCATAATTTATTCCCTTGTACATTTAATATATATTCAAACTTACGATAGTAGGTTAATAGGTCATGAGAGCAACTTTACTGCATACTGCATAGGTATTTCTTAATGATGTGATATCTCAATTTTAAAACTATCACCCCACCGTGTGTTGAAGTAACATTTAAAGGTAAACAGTGTTGAAAAAGACATATTTAAAAACAATACGTCACAATTGCAAAAAAATGTATATGTTGAAAAATCTACACAGCAACTAGTCTCCTCTAAATGATGTAGTATATAATAAAATAAAGGTTAACTATACATTATATATATATATATGCTATTATAGAAATAAATGAAAATAGTCTTTAATATTTGATTGCTATAGCAATCTTTTATATCTATTTTACGAAGTCAGGTATTTAACGAAGCCGCCCCCCCCTCTTATTGAAATCTACTTTAGGAGTGTACTATAGTGATGCAAATTGGCACCCAATTAAACCAAAATGGTCTACAGATGACTTTGCATATAAAAATTTTCTTTAAAAAAATGAAAACGTTACAGCTAATTTAATTTGTAAAGTACATAAAAAAGTGATTTTTTTTTATTTCTCAATTTTAATCGAAATAATTATCTATATAATAAAGTACTGAGTATCTGAATATTATAGTGCGTGTTGGTGGTTCATTCTCTATTATCAATGAAATAGATTTCACTAATATCCACCCCGATTTTATACATTTTGTTGTTTTCACTTATAATTAGATGAACTAAAATATATGGAGGTCACCTATTTTAGAGGCTTATAGCAGACCCCTGTGGGGTAACAATGATGAAAATATTATTAAAAGTTGTTAAACATAAAGTTAGGAAAAGTCATGAAAGTTGGATATCGCGCGAATTTTGGTATGGATACTGTTAATGAGAGAAATAATCTATAATAGTAATACAATAACCCCCCATGGATACGGTTAATGAGAGAAATAATCTCTAATAGTAATACAATATTTCAACTTTATACAGCACATAAAAATGATTTTTGGATATTTTATTTGAAATATGTATGTCATAGACCAAATTGAAATTCAATCAATTAGTATGTTTAGCTATCGGTCACTCAAATCAAAAAATATATCCTTAAAAAGGATTTTTGAATACTATAAAAGTAATAACAATAAATATTACCCAACTGATGCTCATACATATTATATAATAACTTTAATATAAATAAACTTTAAATCTATTGATATAATACCATTAAAATGCATTTCCAGCTAAGCAACAGTTAGACACTTTGAAAGATATGTGCCATTTACTATATTATTTATATGTACCTATTGGTAATACATATTTGTGTACCATATGTTACTATTGATGCACATTAATAGTATACTTTATCAAAATCAGACCCTTTGATTTTGTAAAGATATGTGCCTTTACAACTACTTAAAAAATCATAGAGTAAATTATATAATATACTGGGCGAGTTTACAAATGGTTTTAAATCGAAGGTTAAGCTAAAGTTTTAGCTTAATCCAGTTATTTATTGTCTGTAAAACTACTTGTCGTCGCTGTTTTAAAACTCTCCGTGGTGTTTACAAGTGGTTTTAAATCTTTTTGTCGTCTTAAGACCGGTTTTAATTTGAACTGCGCATTCTTAATCCCGTAAAACAATTGCTTTTCCTATCCCTTAAAACTAAGTGCCGGAGATTAAGCAAAAAAAAGTTTATAGTTGGTTTTAGAAGCGCGAATTGACACTTGCCAAATAAATTGTTTTTTGCTATTTTATTTTTCACAATAATTTGTTACACGTTTATTGAATTTATAAGAAAGATATTTTTAAAATATTACAGTAAAATATGTTATGTTGCTTTTCTTAGTTATTGTGGTATGTTTATAATCGTCGTGCCCAAATATAATTGATATTTTAAAATATACCAGTATGTTTTTACCTTATGCGTCAGAGAAATTAACACATGAAATTTAATTTTTTGTGTTTTTAGTGTTATCTCTAGAAAAAGCTTAATATTAACTTAGTTTAAAGCAATCACCGATTAGTGTAGAATTCGCAATTGGTTCATCAATTATAGTGCGACTTGCCTGTCAAGTGTCCATTATATTATCTATTCTCTTCCTAAAAACGACTGAAACATGATGCTATAAAACATTTTTATAATATGTACAATAATATGCAATTGCGAATTAAATGCGGAAAATTTCTAATTATGAACCTAATTTTGACAGTCAGCAATTTTAAGTGCAAAACGGCCCTAAATAGACATTTGAAATAAACAAATACAGTCTAGACTTGAATGTTAGCTATGTATATATCTATTATGTTATCTTCTCTCCAAGTAAATCTTTTTGAGATTTTTTGCAACAATTCGAAGCGAAAGTATTATTAAAAAAACGCGCCAGTAGAATTACTTAAGAAAAGTTTAAAACTATGAAATGATCTTATGAAGATTTAAGACTAAATCAAAGCTAAGCTAAAACTTTTCGCTTAAAATCAATTGTAAACTCACCTCATTGCTTATTTGAATAATTACTAAAAGCATAACCTATTGATTACAATATATTATAGAAATATAACAATAATGATTAGCTACCAAATAATGACAATATAGGAAAATACTAAATCCTAAATTATTTCTTCATAAAAAAAACAGTTTAAATTTATTTCTATACTACATATTATATATAATTATCATTATGAAAACAACAGAGCTACATACATAATATAGGTATTATACTAATTATTTATGGTTTTATGATATTACTAATGATGTTTTTCTTAATTATTTTTTGTAAATAACTAAAATTATAATATGGAATAAAGCTAGATAAGCTATCCCGTTTTTTATTTCAGAGACATTTTCCGTTTAATTATGTAATTGTAAATATTTTAATATTTCTCAAATAAATAATTATTGCTCATAATATACATATATTGTAACGCCAATATCGGTTTGTAATTCCACTTGAATAAGCATGTAAGTATTCCTGTTAAACCGTTGCTGATATACTGGTAACTTAAGGGCTATTAAAAGTATAACAATTAATTAATTACATTTTATTAATTATACAATACCACAACTTTTCTATTAAGCGTATAACTTTCCTATAAATTTCTCTCTGGTTAAACTATATAAGTCTAGATGTAGGTAGGTATGTTTTATAGTAAATAATAGTAGATATACATAGTATAGGATATTTCGTTGTCCGTGACATTGACTCTTGCAAATTTTTGTACTAAATGGCCAAAAGTTAATGTCTCTTAGTATGTCAATTTCACTGCTCATTATAAGGTTTGATGATTGTGTAACTATCATTACACGAGGTATAGTACCTATGCAATTTATTCTTTAATAGTTATAAATTACTAAATCAATGTTCACCAGAATAGTTTGTAAGCATGAACCTCAAGCATATTCGTAGCATTATCTTGACATCTGGAAATGTATCCACCGCTTTATTATTGATTAAGCGTTTGTAAAGAATTTTTTAAAACTTATATTAACAATCTAGTCATTTTGAAAATCCTTGACAAATAAGGAAAACTGCACAACTTCATCTGCAACTGATTCCTCTAAATCCTCATCATATTCGATTTTGTTGCAGCTGTTGTAATTTAATCACGACTGAGTTCTTCCAATTTAAGTAAAAAATCATAAAGAAACAGATGTTGATGATTGATGGATACGGCTATAGTGTAAATAACAGCACTAAATATTAATATAGCTGTTTCCAATATAATAATAATAAACTAAAAATTATACTATTTATTTAGATTCAAGTGGTAATATGAATTCATCCGAGGATAGGTATTTGCATAAAGTAGGTATATTGTAATTGCATGGAAGTACGATTATAGTGTGGGTTTGGTATACCTAACTAAATTTCTGTAGATTTGCACAATACATTATAATTATAGTGTACCTACCCAGTAACAATATTAAAAATAAATCTTAAGTACTGTAGATATATGACTCAACCTTTATGTTTTTCATAGAAGCTCTATAAATAATGATAATATATTATAGTAAATAATACCTACAATTTAAAACATGTAATTATCAAGAAATATACTTAGCATTTTTAAAATTAATTTTGTGGATGCCCGAGGGCAACAGTCTACACCCGACCTTGAAAATAACAACAAGTTACACATATATATTCAGCTATAAGGTATTAATCTTCCCCATAACCATAGCTACATACTATTTTAAATTTAGATTGATTTTACAAAATTCAACTTTCTCTTTAGACAGTTAATGTAATTATGCTCACACTATTAGCTAGCTACCAATATTCAGCATACTGTTATGTGAAGTAATTTCACTCAAGAAAACCGAACGAGTGTTTATTACTTTGTAGCGGTAAGTAAAATATTATTTTTATCTTTATTGAAATATTAAATGAGGTTTCGAAATTATGTAATGTGTACATCGCAGAAATATAAAGGTAACGTTTGCAATAACTTGTAAAATAAATAACGCTTAAGAAAAGTTAACCATTTTACTAAATTACTTTATTACAATTAATGTTCCAATTCTTTAAAAAAAGCTAATTTCAAGTTATGTGGTTAGTCAGTATACACATGTGTAATTATTTCCAAATGTAGCGATTTTGGTAATTATTCTTCATGGCGTATTAATTTCTTTTTGGCCGTAATATTTTTCGCAATTTATGTGTATGCAGTTAAATTCAATTTTTCAAATTAAAATCATTTGTTTTAATGTTATAATAATTGTCCCTTTTTATGTATGACAATTAATAAAATTCAAACTGTTTAATCATTCAACAATCATTATGTAACATTTCTGTGTGGTTACTAATACTGTCAAAATTTTACTTCTAATTTATTTTCTAAACTTAAGATTTCACAATTTAGTATGTAGTCTAAGACAACCAGTTACACATTTTGAAATAAATCTTAAAACTAGTAATGAATAGCATTAAGAAAGGACATCACACCACCCCATTTTCAACAGAAAAATCGATGGAATGCAACCAACCCACCTCTTCCCCATCCCAGCGGGTTTCTTTGGCTCAGACGAGTGGTGTGTATTGTTAAAATATTTGAGTGCTTATTATATTATTAATGCTTAAGTATTCATAAATCCTAATCATATTAATTTGTTTTTTTATTTATTCACAAATACAGTAATGCATATTTCCAAAATAACATATAAGTATTATTTGTATCATTAATTTATATGAAGGTATCTATTTCAATTTCGAATCTCTTCTTTTTATTTCAAAAAGATATGTAGCAAACATTTAATATTGATTAAAGTATGAATAATGTACTGCAGTAATTTGCCTATAATTAAAATAACCACGATTGTGTGTCAAAATAATTTCTATTTCTGTTTTTTTGTTTTAGTTTCTTCAACCCCCAATCGTGCTATTGCACCTGCCCAATGAAACAGGACTTAATAAATCTTGTTGCTGTTGTGAGTAAATATTTATAATATAGACATAATCAAACATGGTTTTAATGTGTTCTATGTTTCACTTCAAAGGTCACACTAAGAAAATTGCTGGGGAGCTCGTCGGATTAAAAGAAGAATTTCGATTGTTTCGGCAGCAGTTCGCAACTTTTGTAATACCCCCAAGACGTCGTGGAGTTCCCCATGGCACTCCCTTGCTCAGAAATGAAGGGATTAATAAATGTACAGAGAATCCTCGAGGAGGACTCCTATATGAGTAATTTGGTATATGTGCTTTAATTTTTAAGTGTTATCCATTATCTCTTAATGTTATTAATATTTATTAAAGGGCTAGATTTACTTAACATTATAGCTATTAATGAAAATATATGGATTTTACTCCCTAGTTTATTGAGTTTTGTATATGGGACATTTTTTCTTTTGTGATTTGTTTATAACATTTTATTTAGTGTTAACGAAATAAAGATTACACATATTTTATTCCTTACTAAAATGCTTACAATAATTTATTAATTAGCGATTCTTTTGATCACATTTTTTGTAACATTTAAGTTAGTGTTTACGAAACAAAGATTACGCATTTTTTCATTACTAAAATGTTAACAATAATTCACTATTTAGCGTAAGATTTTTAGTATTCGCTATCACATGATTTTCTTATTATTTTACATACATTACTTTTGTAATTGAATATTCACTCATTTTTCGTTACCTTCTTGAGAAATTCAGTCGATATATATATATATACAGCATTTTATCATTTCTATAAAGTGCATTAGAATTACATTTAGCTTTTGTTGGTTACTAGTTTTGCTAGTACTTCAACATTTAACTAACAGTTTTAAATTATAATAATTTAACAAACTAATGACAAAATATTTTTCATATCATATTATTAACAATCATATTAATTGAACTTTACAAAGGTAGTGTATAGATATGTTAACATTTTAAATTAAACGTTATGTTATGATACCATATCGAATAGAAGCCAGTGTCGTGTGTGCATTTTTGATCTTTAAAATGTTTTATAATATATATAATGTTTATAATTGGCAGTATTCCTTACCTAGCAAAATTAGTTTTAAATTAATTAATTAAGTGCCATTATAATTAATAGTAATTATTTTACAATATAATATATTGTGCAGTATTGTTTATAAAATGATTTTATATTGTCATGTATGTTTCTAAATAAAAGCCCGTATTATATTATTTCAGCTTCTGTTCAGAGAAATCACTCAACGAAAAAAGAAAATAGTCACGAAGATCGAGATGCAGGTCACAAACCACGAAATGCACGCTACTGATCGGCTGAAATGGAACGCCACCAAAAAACAATTACATATTTTTTCTTCTTTATAATCGTGTAATGTTATCTATTTAACCAGGCTTTTTGTATTTTTATAAAATATAACACATGTATGTTTAATTAAATTTCTAAAGCATTTTTTATTTAATAATGCAAAATTTGTGAATTTATTCGATAATTGTTTATTTATTTGTAAAATTTCAGTGAATGGTAATCAATTAGGCTGTAGAAGGGGTGGTGACATTAAGGTACTGCATATTTTATTAATACATACGTACTATGTATATGTTAATTAAATATATATATTAAGAATAGGATATCGTAATAATTAAGATAATATACCGTAATATTAATATATATGAATTAATAAAACTAACATTTCTTCCTAAAATTAGATTAAATTACGTATTATGTAGTCCTAATTTAAGAGTAGGATATTAGAATAATTAAGATAATATATCGAAATAATAGATATAAATTAATATAACTAATATTTCTTTCTGAAATTAGATTAAGGTCCGTATTATATAGTAATAAGATCCGAATGTAATAGGATACTAGAATAATTAAGATATTATATCGTATTAATGGATATAAATTGATACTATTATTTATTATGAAATTAGTATTATGTGGTTACTCTACACGTCCAGTTAGATCTAGAAATAGGTCCTCTGGATGTCCTGTTAGGTCTAGAACTTGGTTCTCTGGACGTCCAGTTAGGTCTAGAAGAAGGTCCTCAGGACTTCCATAAGTAGGTCCTCAGGACGTCCATAAGTAGGTCCTTTGACATCCAGAAGAGTAGCAAACGTGACGTCTGCTGGACGTAAAGTCTGGACGTCTGGAGGACGTCCATAGTGGAGGTCTTATGTTTGCTGGTATGTGACTTGTTTTAACTAACATAATAACATAACACTTTTTTTCCTGTCTTAGTTATTAGAATTCTAACAAGGCTCCCATTCTCCATGCTTGGAGCGCTTGAATACTTTCATTCTCTTTAAGCCTTATATAATTTAATGATATGATAGAGATATTTCTATATATCTTTGGCAGACATATATATACGCGGCAGACATTTGTCTTATGTTCCGTCGTTTCCGGTGGATCTGTTGCCCTCTAGCTCAGAGAGTAGCTCATGCGTCTAGTTAAAAAAAAAAATTAAATCACCAATTTATTGATTGGAATTGTTATAATATATTGTAACAGATGAATATAATGTTTAATGGGATATATTTTTAATGCGGCTTTGGCATTTCTCGTGCTTAAATAATTAAATATCCATGGTCATGATTCCAAGTCAGAATATACACAAACATTGCTTTTTATTGGGATATTTATGTTAGAAATTGATTGTGTCATGAAATCGAGTCATGATCAAGTAATTTCTAATCCTTCATAATGTATAATGATACGTATAATTACAGTTCTTTCTTTGGGAGACAAATCTACAAGAATTCAATTATATAGGACAATAATTCCGAAAGTTCCAAAACTTATGAAAATGAAGGTAAAATTTATAGATATCCGTAGGATAATTTTTCTGCAATGATATGCAGTAACTATATATACCTTTTTTTCATACTGTACGGTCATTTTTGTATATCAAAAATTATTATTTGTTATTACATTTTGTTAAGAATGATTTTAGTTTTTTAATTTAGTTTTCCACATCTTTTGATCGGCTGTCATATATAGAGAGATCCAGAAACGAAAAATATATTAAATATGCAATTTTAGGTCATAATAAATAGGTTTGATTCGTGAGAATATGTAAAAGGACGATCTAACGTATATAATAGTAGGTACCTATAGGTATATCTGTTAACAGCTATTTCATACGTTTTAATACCTTATTTTATACTTACATTTTTATTCAGATCTGTTTGTATTTTTAATACATATTTTTGGGTATATTCAGTATGCGTATTATACAGATGTATTAATATATACCTATATAACACTTCATAATCAACGCTATTTATAATGCATTATGCTTATCATATATGCTAAAAAGCTGAGGGCCTATATTTATACATTGAATTTGATCTTACATAGTGACATATTATCACCAAAAAAGGGTAGTGTTAATGCGTTTCTATAATATTTGCGTGGGCTGCAGAAACTGATAATTTTACAATATTTAATATCAATAGGCATAAATATACATGTATATATGTATGTTATAATTTATAATTTTAGTAATTTATTTTTATATACTGGATGTCATAATATCGTTTATTTTTCGCATTGTTTGAAAATATTTTTTGTTTGTTAATTAATTTAAAGATTATTATAACTGTAGTATATTGATTAATGTATATTTACATATATACCACATATATGAATTATTATAATAATATTAAAACAGTAATATTTATCAATCGTGTTATTATTATAATTATCCATTTAGTAATTATACTTTATTATTAAGCCATTGCACATTGCATTGGCATTATGAATCATAATATGATGCCTATATGGTTTATTGCAGTTTAAGTTACTGTTACCAGGGGCGGATCCAGCTCAAATTCTGACAGTCTTCCAATCTCCTAAAATATTTGTTTCTAGAAAGTAGAAATCTGAAATACATGAGACCCCAAATACCCCCCATTCTTTCTATTGCATTTTGAATGAATCTCTAAAAGGATCAAAATTTCTTTAAAAAATTCGAAATTCCATATTTAAACATTTTATTAATTTTATGAAAATATTACTATCTACAACATAGTTTGGTATTCAGTTAAACAAAATGTTCAGGGAATAAAGTTTAAAAATACACAAAACATTTAATGGAACTTTAAAGTTTAACTATATAATTGTATGATCAGCTAAATTGACTTAATCTGTAATCAGAGTTCAAAATATCAAGCATATTCAATAGATAGGGATTTTTATGTGCAAATATGTTCACTAAGATTTTAATTTCCATGGAATAATGTACATGCAGAAGTGCAAGTTCATTCAATCAAGTCTGTCCCATTGAATGTACGCATAAATGTTTTCAAACATCAAAGACTAAACACAGAATGCTCATGACATTCACATGTTGTCACTGGGATGGTACATAATATTTTGAGCATTTTGCGGATATTTGGAAACAAAATGGCATAAGTTTCTTTTAAAGTAGATTAAGCTGTTGCATTAAGATTACATTGATCTTCCCAGACCATAATTTGGCAATTAGCAACTGTTGTTGTTCCTTGGGCAGATCACTGGACTTGGAGTATTGATTTGCAAATTGTATGAACTTTTCATACCAGTCATTGTCTTGGATCAATTGTGATGGCAAAATGGCATGAGCATTTGGTAAAATTTACAGTCCCTGTTGAAATAGACTTGATAGTTCTTCAACAATAAAATCCTAAAATGGAATAGTACACATTGACATTCTACGGTAACTTTAGTATATCTCTGCAGTTTCAGCCCCAACATTTTCCCGATGTTTCTGTTTCCCACACAATCTTGGTTTTTCATCTTGACTTAAAGTTTTTTACCCAGTGTTGCAACAGTAGTATACCATTTATAAATTATGGTGGTAGTTGTTGACATCACTAGGCATGGTTACAAAAGTTTCTTTCACATTCCTCACAGAGTATGCTTGAAAGAGCTCTACTGATTTCCCCTGTAACTTGATTGTTAACCCTCTGGTGTAAGACAACATTTTTTTAATTTTAAAAGTTTCAACAAATAACTAAATCATTAAATTAAAACAAAATTTATAAAC
The DNA here is from genome assembly GCA_036023295.1 of Invenusta paracnida. Classification (NCBI taxonomy): domain Eukaryota; kingdom Metazoa; phylum Platyhelminthes; order Proseriata; family Coelogynoporidae; genus Invenusta; species Invenusta paracnida. The sequence goes on from JAYRBW010046127.1 coordinate 11,258, forward strand.
TTATCTTGTATTTCTTGCACATTCTGCAAAATAATAAATTTATTTTAATAGTATTGGCTTGTTAAAAAAAATTAGTGTCATTCCATGAGAAAGTTGCAAAACATTAAAAAAACTAACTAATTCATATGGCTTCCAAATTTTAGTACAACTTTC
>JAYRBW010046138.1:0-11409 GCA_036023295.1 Invenusta paracnida
TTATTTAAGTGATATTTAAAAAATATATGTAAAGTATTAATTGAACACAATATGTAGTAAAGTCATGAAATATGGCTTAAAAAATAGTGTATGGTAACGAAAAAACAGACTTTTAAAATGCTCTGGGGGTAACTCAGTTACCCCAGAGATAAACGGCGGGTTAATATGAGAAATTTTAAAATGCCACTGTGGTCCAAACCAACCCTCCAATCAACACCGGCAGACGTCCATTTCTGAAGGTTTGACACCATTATCTACAATTGTTTGGTGGTCTATGTTGGTACCTCATTTCTTTGTAGCTGGAGGGTGCTAGCGTACGAACTATTAGAAATGAGTTAGATAGAAGTGACACAGCTATGATTACTCATCGAAATTCAGTTTTTTAATAAACCCCCTTTTATTCGAGCTTATATAATTTAATATTTATAAAATATGTAGTGAAAAAGAAAAAAGTAATAAAAAAAAAAAACTTTCTATTGAAGAAGAGGTACGCGCTACATCCAATTGAGGTACAGATATTTATTAATTTAAAAAATGTGACAAATGAAAAAAATCCAATTTAAAAAAATTATCAACCTTAAATGTTGCATTTTATTTTTAGGATTCAATATTCTATTATTTATGTAGCAACCAAATTTTGTGGCTCTCTGCGATTAAATATATATTTTTTTAAGTAAACATCTTAAACAATTAATTTAGGCTACTTAGACGCCATGACTCTCCAACGCAAAAAACATCTTTCCAACTTAAAATTTTTTTAAATAAAAACATTTGAAATATGTATGTAAATTATGTATTGGCATTTTATATTATCTGTACATCTAGATAAACATTTTAAGGCTAAAATAGGCTTCTAATATGTATTTATAAAAAGTTATGGTGTTTTAAAAATGTCGTGTTATTATTTATTCTTTTTAGTAGTGTAGATATCAAACTCTATAATATGAATACATAGATAAAATTATTATTTTTTGATACTAAATAAAGTTATCCATATCCAACTAAGTAATAAAAAGGAACAATCTTGAATAATTTTCGTTTAGATTTTGTCCACCCTCTGGCCCACTGTGTATTTGTGACATGTCCTACTATTATTAAGAATTTTTTAGCTGTATTCATAGATACATATTTTTATATAGATGCATCTTGCCTAAATATCTGAATTAAGTGTGATTGAATAGGTGTATTGACTAAAAAGATGGCAAACAAATATAAAAAATATGTTATAAATTTGTCATAAAAATAAAGCTCAATATTAATAATAAATATTTATAAAATTATTATTTCTTTCTGCATTCAAGGTATTAAAATAATAAATTCCCTTTTGTGATTTAAAGCATATCACTTTACTAAAACATTAATAATGCAAATTTTTTTTTTATTTGAATTGCTCACAAAGATTTAATACTATTTAACTTTTCTGACGAGTTGCACGCGTTTGGTGTGAATAATCCTTTAATTACACCGTATAGTAACGATGAAAAGCAAAATTAAATATATATAAATGTTGATAATATTTAGAAGAAAGTTGTATAATTGATTGTTTTGTTATTTTTAATTTTAATTTTTGAAAAATGACATATTTTTATATTAAAAAGTTTAAAAAAGTTAAATTTCTCCATGTATGATCTAATGAAATATTTTGATATAAATATTTGTAATTTATTATATAATTAAATGTCTAATTAAATAATGTATTTATCTAATCACAATCTAAACGTAAACAATTTGGTAAATACAGTTTTGATTTTAATCTAATTAAGGTTTGTTTTGTGTTATAAAGAAGAATAAAGAAGAATTTTATATGTGAAGAATTACCTACGTTGAGTGACCGCTCTCCTCTACTTTAAGGCAATCAGTTTGTTGATGATGTATAATCACTCTAGTAATTACTTAATGTTAAAAATGTTCCGAGCACTTTTACTTTCATATTAAGGTAGATATAGGTACATGATATCCATCAAAAACTAGATTAATATTAATAATCGTTTCAGAGACGCCTTGATTGTTGCCATGGTAAATACTGGAACAAGTTTCTTCGCTGGATTTGTCGTGTTCTCCATTCTCGGCTATATGGCCCAGTTGCAGAACAAGGAAGTATCTGCTGTTGCAACATCGGGTAACAATTAAATCTTTTTTTCATATAGTTAGAAGAAAGAAAATAAAGCACAAATCATTTTATATAATTCTACAACATGCTATCTTTCTTTTTCCCATCTCTTTCTTTCACAACGGTTAATTTTTATATTTTTCTTATATTATCAATATGTCATAATTTTAAACAATACCTTTATTGTAATATTGTGTTACTGAACGGTATTCTATTTTTATTTCTACTTTTTTCTTAAGTGTCATACGTTATATGTAGTCTTCTGTTTTATTGTTATATTTATTTCTATTGTTTATACTTATTGCTTATTTATTACATTAAAACTATATTCGTGGATGTATTATATTTGTATTTATTTTAGTTCTTTTAAATAGTAGCGTTGCCCATTTATAAACACACAAGATGCACACATAAATATTGAATATTTTATTCCATTTTATCCTCTTTTAGGACAAGGACTTGCATTTCTAGTGTATCCTTCAGCGATTTCTCAGCTACCGGGCTCTCCTATTTGGGCTGGAATGTTCTTCTTCATGATTATTATCATTGGACTTGACAGTCAGGTATCTTAGTCTTCCTTCTCAAGTAAAATAGTTCCATCAAATCACATGTACTACTAACCTACTGCGATTAACAAAGGTTTAATTGTAATTTACTTCTTTAAAATATTATAAATATTAACATACATGTACATTATGTATTATAGGTATTCAATACTATGGCTTGAACTTTTGTAATTGTTCGTTTTAAATAATTTCCTTTCAAATAAATAATTATATTGGCATAATCAAATCTGCATGTTATAATTAAAAATCTCACAAGTTGAATATAATTTTAAGCACATGGATTTTTTCGTGATAAATATTATCGTGACTGTTTTTGCCTGTTATATTAGAAAATAATCATTACTATATAAAATTAGAATTAACATATGTAATGCATTGTCTAAAACTGTTTTTATCATATAACAATTAGTAAACAGTAATTTGACTTTGAAATATTGTTAATAATCTGGGCTAGGAAATTTTGTGTGATAATTGTTATTAAATTATCTTTAAAATGGTTTAACCAAGGAATGGTAAAAATTTACAATAAAAATTTGATGAAATTATTATCATAATAAAGATTAGATATGTTCTACGTTTCTACATATGATAAGCTTGTTTTTTTTAATTTCAATTAATATCGATATTTAGAAAATATACTTATATATATTAAAAACGTTATAAAGTTTTCTTTAAAAAATATTTGTTTATTAATAACAATGATTTTTTGTTAACTTTATCCGAGTACTTACATATAAGGTACATATATCATTGACTATTAAATGTTATAAGTTAGCCTGTATAACACTTATTTTAAATCGTCAATTCGAAATAACTTATTATTTCATTTTAGTTAGTGTACTTTTAAATGCTCTTCTTCAGTTTTCATTTTACTTCTCTTTCCTAGTTTTGCACCCTTGAAGGCTTTATCACAGCAATCATCGATGAATATCCCAAAGTTTTTCGACATCGTCGAAAACTTCTTCTGGCATTTGTTTGTCTCATCTCCTATATAATTGGAATTTCAACTGTAACACAGGTAATACTGTTATTAAAATGTTATCAAAACTCTTTTTCGAATAAATTCATTCAAAAAAATAAAAACAATTAATGTAAAAGATACAATAAAAAGACATACAAATCGCTATTTTTTTAAAAATAAAAAAGAATTAACTTTAAGCAATCTTTTCTACATATTTCAATGTTTACTGTAAATATATAAACATATAATTTGTATTTGTATAGCACTTATGAAACACTCAAAATTGACAGAAACCTCCAGGGTATATTAAAATAAATTATTTATTTTAACAATATCACAAACCTAATATTGAGTGGCATAAGTCTCTCAATTAAAATGTTTAAATTTGCTTTGATAGAAACAAAATGGTTAATTTGAAGCATATAATAGCATAAAATGTATTAATTCTTTTCAGGAAAAAAACATTTTTATGCGTACAGTAGTAAAGTATGTTTGTAGTAAAGAATAAATAATACACGAAAATATGTTTTGCCTATGTCGTTATACATGTCGGTAGATAACTTTGAATTGTAAGCATGAGTGTCCAACTTCTGTACTCTGCAATCTCAGTATGCAACATAGCAAAGCAATTGCTCAGTATTCAATGATAAGAAAACTACAGTAAAAATCACTTTTTATCTCGAAAATCAGTTTATCTTTTTTATTTCTCATTATAAGTCTTTTAAATAAATTATACTAAATTATAAATATAATTTTTAAATAATTATCTTGATATTTCATTTCAGGGAGGTTCATACGTGTTTCGAATATTTGACCACTATTCTGCTAGTGGCATCTCTCTTCTATTGCTCATCATGTGTGAATGTGTGGGATTTTCGTGGTGTTTCGGTAAGAAAACTACAGGACTTATTAATTTCAATTTAAAAATCGTGTTTGTGCTTGACTCAATTTGAGTTTTTAATCTTTCAAAATTTATAAACACTATAACCTTGATTATTATAGTACTATAAAATACATAATATACCATAGATATATATGTATCTACTCTATAACTATATTTAACAGTATGTATATATATGTAGCATACCATATTATTATTTATTAATTCACATTAATTATGATATATTATATATTTTTATAAAGCATTTTAAAGTTTAATTATAAGTTCCTATTATAATTATTAATAGGTTAGTTTAATTAAAATGATATATTTTCCCATTAAAATTATAAAATCAAAATATTAAATTATAATAGGAATTCCAAATACATAATTTATATGCATGTTACATATATATCGATTTATTGCCCGATTTAGAATATTTATATAATTTTTTTTTATTTTTAGGATGTAACCGACTCTGTAACAAGATTCATGGGATGATTGGATATCCACTTACGCTGTGGTGGAAGGCTTGCTGGGTTGTCTTTTGTCCTCTGGTTTGTTTTGTAAGTTCAACGAAAACTACATTTATCATGGATATTTCAGTGCCCTTCCCTCATCTTCTATTTTCAATGAATTTCTTATTGGAAGATAGTAATAAAAATATACAAAGTAGGTAGTACCCAATGAAATGAATAAAATAAAATAATGAATTCGGTAGGTATGTCTATTATGTGGCCGAAATAATTTTCGATAGGGAAATTTGTGTCACAGATCTGTAATATTTGTAATACCTCATAGTGAGAAATTCGTTTGAGTCAATTAACAAATAGTATAAAATCACTTATTGGCATGATCAGGGTTTAAAATGTGATCGAAATGCCCTTTATTTAAGTAAATATGCCTCATTTTTTAATACGGTGATGTTCCAGTTCATAAAATGCATTTAATCCATTAAATAATTTTAATTGCTTAGTTAAAAAGTTAATTTGGCATATTTTTGCGGAACAATTATTTTGTATTCTGATTACATTTTCCAGAAATTGATAGATACCGACTAAATAGAATTAATTTAATAAAAATTCTAATCTAGAACATGAATTAAGAGAATATTTTTGAAATATATACATATATATTACACAAATAATGTTATTGTTTTATTATTAAGTTTTTATTACTATAATATTATTAATTAATAATCTTATTCTTATTCATTCTAATCGGTTTCAGCACCTTATAACTGATACAAAATCTACACAATTAACTGTTGTCATGGTACTTATAACACAAAAATTATGTGAGACTTAAAAATAAAAATTCTACTTAAAATACACAGATTGAGTAGGCTGCAACTGTTTCACTTGTTTTGTATTTAAGTAAACAACCAAGTATATAATATTAAAATATTCAGTATAAAGTAGTGGAAAACATATTTTAATAAATTATATCTACTGCATATTATTTATTAAGCAGCTTATACTCTGATAGTACAAGTACGTATTATTAATAATTTACATTAAAGTAATAAAATAAAATAGTAAAATAATAGTAATTATGAAAGTTTTTAAAGAAATCGATATGAAACAGATTTATATTTTTACATATAAAGTGATACTATCCTGGAAAATTTCAATTCAGTTACTTAAATTTCAGTCATCTTAATTATTAGTTTTAATTCATAGCTTTACTAATGCAAAGTACTTTAATGACTCATTTAATTGTTTATTAATAAGATCGCTTATTTTAATTGATGATTAAATATACATTTTTTGCAAGTTGCCCTCATTTTGCTTTATTAACCAATATTAATTAAGTTAACGTAAAGAGGCATTTACAAAGATGCCTTTTATCAATTTTTCAAAATTTTTGTTCTTGTATGTTCTAGTACCGTATTTAATGCTACTTAAGGTATTAATATGAAATATTTATAAATTCATTTCATGACTTAATAAAATGTAAATAAGTCATAAATGTTATCTAATAATTATAATAATTATAATAATTATAATTATTATTAACAAAGTAAAGACTAAAGTGTGATCACAAATTGTCTTTTACTAATATTTTAGAGACACTTTAATGTAGATTATTAATAATACGTACTTGTACTATCAGAGTATAAGCTGTTTATACTTATCTATGTGGAACAGAATGTACTATATAAAATATCTATTCCCATCCAAGTCATTTACTTTTACTTTTAATATTTCCAGTTTATTTCGCCTTTATTTCTATTAACGTTAATTAAAAATGAGTTATACCTACATTGCTCGTTATATGCATAATAAAATTGGCAAATTTCATTCCGCCAAACTGTTTAAGATGTAAGTAGAATAAGGAATCGGAAATCTTTACTCTTGTCAATCTCCCTCTGCAGAGCGTGTTCTTGTTCTCAGTTGTCCAGTACGAGCACGTCAAGTACAAGTCCTACGAATTTCCGCCCTGGGCGCACGCTATAGGATGGCTGATAGCCCTCTCGTCAATCCTGACTATCCCACTCTATTGGATTTACTACACTGTCACTAATGTCATCTGGAGTAAAGAGGGAACGCTAAGACAGGTGCCTAATATATATTTAGATACTTACATATTTTGTCATTAATTTTCTGTAATATAATATCACTGAAATTTAATAAAAAATATGTGAGTTTTTACTATTTACTATTTACACATTTACCCTTTTAATAATATGTCACCGTTTACATGTTTAAGACAACGTTAATGAAATCAACGTTACATGATTAAACAAGTTAATTGTTAAGCAGTATAAACAAAATAAATCTTAAGACATTAAATCAAACATGTACAATTGGATATTTTCAAATCGGGTGGCCACATTACGGTTCGTTAAAATACAGTCGTAAAGAAATGGTTTTATCAAAGTGATAAGTAACGCATTTTGTTATTAGGTACTTGTCAAGTATTCTATCAGAGCTGGCATAGATTAACATTGAAAAACTAAACTACATATGTCAATGACATATATATGAAATTAGAAAATTAAACAAACCACACAATATTTGATTGTAAATACTTTAATTTATTAGCAATATGACTCTAAAAACGTATATTTGTCCGTATATTTACTATAGTAATTAAAATATATTTTATAAAATATTGCCACACTAACACTTATTACGTTTTTAATTACTTTCGCTTGGTTTTTCTTTTTCACTAGCTCCATCTAATATTTAAAAAATATTGTTATAATTATTAACAATTACTATCTATTAATTTAATTGTCTGTTATTTATACTTGAATATGGAGTCATGACTATGATTATTTAAATAATCTCAATCGTGTATATGATCAGGAATTTGGTAATTCTCACTTCTGTCTTGTCGGTATCTTCTTACCACATTCAATTTCCTCGTTCTTTCTCAACAGCGAATAATGACAGCGCTGCAACCGAATGTTCCAATGTCATCAGACGAACCTGTGGAAAACACCATCCCAATTGACCTTCTAACAGCCGTCACGCCACCCTAGAAAACTATTGGAATTCAATCCAGAATAACACATATTGTTATTATTTATGTTATTATTTACCTATTCGGCTGCGACACATTTGACATTACTCTGCTAGCATTATTTATTCCCCATATTAATGAAAAATCCTATATTCTTTACACTTATTTTGAACCAAGTGTTATTCTTTAATTAGAAATATTTATATATGTAAGCACATCGATATATGTATGTATATATATATATAAAGATACACACGTATATATAATTAACATATTAAATATTCATATTTATTAAGAGTACCTACTATATTCGTTAAAGCAATAAGCGGTACCATGTTCTACCTCCTAATATATGTATATGTGTAAAGTGCAAAAATATGAGTAGATTTATCCATTTCTTGGAGTAATGTTTTCCTCAGTTAGCATATGTGATATCACTATTTTTTATAGAAATAAAACAATACTTTCTAATATAAGCATTAGTTCGAAAAAATATTTTAAATAAATTTATCATGTAACATTAAAGATATTAATTAAAATTTTAATGAAAAATACATTTCTAGTGTTGCGAGTTTTTGAGAAGAACAATATTTTTGCATCTACATTATTTGAGTACTTACTTAACGTAGGTCAGTTTACTATAATAGCTAGTTAATTTTTAAATTGTGAACATTAATACATATCTTTATACGACTGTATAATTAAACAATAATAATGATCCAATTAACAAGTAATACCATCTAGAAAATAGTTTATATTCCTGAAATTCTGAATAATGATACAATATCAAATATCCAATATCAAAAACCTAATAACCCCAATAATAGAGTGAATTTCTTTAAGTATCATATTGATACCGTCCTATTAAATAGACTGTTTTTTGTTCGTGGAAGAAAAGTATATATACTACATCTATACTACATACCTATCTGTATTAAGTACAGTATCATCCAAACATCGTGTTTTACGTATGTACACTTACACATAGACATTATTTTAATGAAAACGATCCATTAGCTGAATAGTTAATTGAGTATTAACGTGTTTACTTTACATGAATTTTTTCCATTGTAATTTTATATTAGGGTGTCAAATTTTAATTTATTTTCTAATTATTTTTAAATCACACAACATAGACAAATGTAATATAACACCTACAGTATTTTGGTAATGAAATAACAATAGTTTGGTTCTTATTAATGTCTAGCTTATATATATATTGCAGCATAAGTCACCACATTTTTGTGTGTATATTACTCCATGTAAGGTGGCAATAATGCATAAACACTCATATATACATTTTAGTAATTTGATCTCATTAAACTGATAATTTGGTAATGGTTATACACATTTGAGATATTGTAATCTTTTCTTTTTGTTTTTCGTACCATACTTACTTAACAGCTGTCTTCTTTCGACCACTGGACTGTACCTACTAACAAATCCTACACATTTATTTATTTACTGGTAGTTGCGATAAAACTGTATTTTAATCCAAGTAACGTAACGTGTGACATAGTCCTTGCCAGTTGTTATTATTATTTATCTTAATTTCTGGATGTTTTCATTTATTTGACTTATTGAAATAGTTGTTACTGCCGTCTAGTGAATCTTGTTTACTCTTTAATAAAAATACTTCTAAAAATTGAATTAATTTCTATATCTATAGATTTATATTGATAACATTGTAGTGTTTTTATTTAAATTTATCATATATAGCCTTTTTCTTGATGAGGCTCTGCTATTAATCTATGTAAAATATGGTACATACTGTTAATATTTAATGAGAAACTACAAAATACAATATTCTATTTAGGTTAGAAAAACTGAATAAAACTGTATCAAAATGTGAATTCATGTTATATATATATATATTTGTATATAAACGATCATAAGAGAATGACAAGACTTGGAGCTAAGCTATTTTAAGTTTATTATGCTCATTTTAGAGGGGGGGGGTCGGTGAATGGTAAGCCTTTGGATTCTTCAAGTATTTTATAATATAAGTATTAGTTTAAGAAACTATTATCGAAAAAATAAACAAAATAATTATTAATACCATTTTATTTTTGTTAGCTTTTTAATAAACTAGCCTGTAAAACGTTACAGTTTAGTTTAGTTTAGTTTAGTTTATTAGTATGTTGTATAAAAAAGTTAAGATAGCAAAAACGTATCTCTAATAGTGTTTGATATATCTATATAATAATATTTAGACTAATTAGAATTAGTATTTATACTAATACTTTTATACTTATAATAACAGCATATGAAAAATTCCAAGAAGGCAAACGAGCAAGAATCATAAGTTAAACTGGCCTTCATGAGATGCGAACTTCATCTGATGACTGATGGACAGTCATCAGAGCTACGTAAAAGAACATAATTGAGACGGTGAGGGGGATTGTTGCACTATATGGTGCCGAAATGTGGACTATGAATATGAAGAAATCAAAAGAATAACTACTTTTGAAACATGACTATAGAGGCAAAATATAGGCAAAAATAAACTGGAAAGATAAAATGATCAACGAGGACATAATCTAAAGAGTTGAAGAGAAGAAATGCGTAAAAAATATCATCATCAGCAGAAAAAGAAAATAGATAGGATACATTTTACGATACAATGACTTCATCCATGAGCACCATCGAAGGAAGAATTACAGGAAGAAGATCAAAGGTAATCCAAGAATCAAAATGCCGGATTTGTCGATGGAACAGAGCGCATTATATGGAAATATCAAAACGCTCGCATAGACAGGAAAACTTGGAAACAATGGAAGTCATCAATGGAAGCCATCATTTTCAGGTGTTTTTTACTAATTGCCAGTAGGCTAGTCAGCAGTAGAATAACAAATAACAGTAATAATAAAACATTTATTGTAGGAGAAAAGCATGTAACAGACTATATGTATGTATTGAAATGCAAAACTATAATATAGTTAAAAGAGCGACTAATCAATATAAATTAGATGAACAGTATTAGGTGTGTGGATAAATTCGATAAACACCCTATTATTATAGAGTTAGTAGATCAATATACTAACTCAATGACTCGTAGGTAGTATCTACTAACTCCTAATAATAGGGTGTTCTCGTATATACATATCTAATAAATAACAAAGTACTAATAGTAATACTTTTATGTAAATATGATTATTATTTAATACTTATTAGTATTATCACTTAATACATCATAATTTTATTATTGTCGAGAAAATATGTTGCGTAACCTATAGGTTCAATACAGGCAATCTGTCAAATCCGTCAATGTTCAAAATGTCTAGACAATTAAAAATGTTTCATATTTTATACATTGCCTGGTGCATTCGGCATATTTCAAATTGTCTAAAATAAGCGAGCAGGCAGTTTGCAAACTGCCCGAAATAATGCAATATTGTAGCGTATGCTTACCAATACATCA
>JAYRBW010046149.1:0-11408 GCA_036023295.1 Invenusta paracnida
ATATATTATTTAATAACGGATACTCCTTTTCAATATTTTTTTTCTGAAACAATATTTAAATAATTTTCATAATTTTATTTAAATGTTTAATTAATTGTGTCATAACTATGTTTGTATTTATTGGCATATATTTCCGAAAAACGCATCAAATTTTAATTTATTTTGTAACAAATCGTAAATATATAGTTTTTTCGTTCGCGGCATATTTTTTATTCCATAATATATTTTTAAATTTTAGTTTTAAAATGTTCCAAAAAGAATAATTTAAAAAAGTTGAGTCGTTTAGTTAGAATAGAAAATGTTAATTTACCACCAACTTCTGAAATGTCGATAGCCTCTTTTGCATCTAAGCTCTTCATATATATATTAGTTCATCATTGTACTTCTTTATAACTGATACATATACATATTATGTCTACCTATATTTACTAATATACTATATTATGTTGTATTGCCGAATATCAGTTAGTCTCATTCTTAACTATATAAATAGTAGAAATATTCTAAATCACATAGCTAAGTATTGTATATGTTTGTTGTGAAATGTATGCAGACATACTATTTGAGGATATCACAAGCGAAGACCATTGAAATTATATAAAGGAACTATAAAGGACACATAAACCAGGATATACGATACTGTTGCGTTTGTAAAATTGTAAATACTATAACCAAATAAAGATTTCGAAAATGTTGTATTGATGGTTTTTACAGTTTCACTGTATTATTATTGCAATAGTACCTATATTGACCTTGAGTTATCATGGTAGCCAAAGACTCAGGCATCTGGTACCCTGCTAGTTCGAATATCCCAGAATGTTTGTATATATTTTCAAAAATGTGTCCTACTATTTGCAGTGGAGTGATGTTTATATGGTTTTTGCAATACGATGCCTGGGGGTATCGCCTTTCAAAGACCTGTGTAATACATTGCTAATGAAATAGGGGTTAAAATCAATATTTCGTGACTGAAGTACCTAATATATATAAATACCTTAATTATAGCTATAAAGTTTGTTAACGTGTATTAATTTAAAACTTTAACTGGTATTACCTTATTTGTATTATGCTTAATTAGCATTACGTGTGTATATAATATAAGTACACTTGTTATTTATTACAATTGTTAAAATTCATTCTATAACTATCTTACGTTATATACGTAAACTTTTAGCGTATACCAATATTGCATTCCGGAATATAAAGTTAACATCCGTCAATGATATTAAATCGCTGGAAAAGGTGTAATAGCAAATATTTGACTTATTCTTACAGACATGCCTATAGTGTAGGTACGTGTAGATTTACAATTAAATGTTTGCACAGAAACTTGCATACATTGATTATCGATGTAGTGAGTAATAAAATTAATTTCTAAAGAAAAATATGATAAAATTGTCATGTTAGTAAAATTATAAATCTCAAAGGAGGAATTCACAAAATATGAGCTGGTGGCATTTTCTACGTTGCTGTATGATTGTGCTAATACTAATGTCTTTGGGTTATCCTGGCGACGCTTGGTTCTGGGGTCGAAGACGTCGGAACCCCCCTCCCAGATGTCACTGCTCCCCTTCCAGTGCCAATGTTAATACTAACCCAAGTGGTTTGTTATCAGGAGGGTAAGTGCCTTACAGAATCTGAACTAATCTATATATTTGAAAACGGAATTTCCGTAAGATATAACCCTATAATGAGTTTAAGATTCGTTCAACCGAATTGGGATTGCTAAAGAGCACAAATTGAATCTAGGCTCCTATATATAATCATTTCGTTACTATTTATGTAAACTAATTTTGTCTCGATAACGCACATTTCAAATAATGTGTACGTTATAAAAATATAGTTTTCCAAGCGCCGGAGTCGATTCCGCATCGGTCATAGCCACTTTATAAGCAAACCCTTTTTAAGATCAATGAAAAAAACATATTTCAAGAATTTATGATTATTTAAATAATCTAAAACTTAAATTTGAAAACGCATCAGCTAATAAACTACTATTGGAGACTTTCAAATTTACGTTTATGGGTGCAACCTAATAGAAGAATCAGTTATAAGAAATAACCAAACAAAAATGGTAGGTAAGTGAGTTAAGCTTATAGAGTAAAGGCATTATTGAGATGATAAAAGTAAAATATTTTAGATATTTCATCAGTAACAATCAGTAACATAACCTAGAAATTGGAAGTTTTAACCGCATGCAAACCACAGGGGCATCTTTCCATTTTTTGGGATTTTTAAATGAACAAAATGTAGGCTTTTGTGACTTTTTCTAAAATCAGCTTTTACAACTTTTAGTATTAAGTATGTATTATTGAGAACACAAAATGCTGGTTATGTCGTTACTGCAGTCTAAAAATGCATTCCTTTACAAAATAATTAGAAAAACAAACTTTTTTTATAAATATATATATATATATATATCGAATAAACTCTAATTCGAGAACTGATTAATTTCATGTAATAATTCACAAAAGTATTATAAATTTGAAAAAAATATATTTTTTAATTTTAGATAATAGGATAAAAACATATTTTTACCAACCTACTTTTTATGAAAAAATATATTTTTGACCATTTTCAATGGAATATGATAAAAAAAACAAATCTGTTTAACTACATGCGTAGTTTCGAAACTCCACTTTATTGGGATATTTTTTAAGTAATGGGGGTAAAATAATAGTATTATCTGAGACAATGACCTCTTTCAATCTGTGACAGCAGAGTGGCGTCCTTCCTGTCGAGACCTTCAACTTTCATCATCTGCTTCTGCATCAGCTTTAGCATTATTCTCTCCCTCCTTGACTAACTACCGTCAAGTAGTTGCCTCAGTCAATGAGAGATCAGAAATGGTATAAAAGGATACAGGCGTCAGTTACAGCCATATAGACTAACAATTGACTTTGATACTTGTACAATACTTGTAGGATACTAAATACGGTATTTCAGTTAATAAAATAAACACTTCCTAATTAAAATAAACTGCCAATACAGATATACAGAGGCTAGCACAGTCAGGGATATACAAACTTTCAATAAAATAAAATATTATAAGATAAAATAAGATTCACAAATCGGATAGCAAAATGTTCACTGAGGATACAATTTTACTCATCGCTTTAAATAACACACACGTTTTTATATACTCTTATGTAAATTACGGTATCACTACAATTAAACAACAAATAAAATATACACAGCTTACATAAGGTAACTTATAAAGTTCGGCAACAAAAAGTTAAGTAAATACTGTAAAGTACTGTAATAACCAAAAGTAGCAATACATTTATATAATGCTTAAAACCTTAAATGTATATACATGAAATGTCTGAGAGCCTAAAGAGATATATACACAGAAACACAGAAAATAAGGAATAAAACAGGTGACAGCGAAATCTGTTGTTATAAAATACTAATAGGGATATTTACAAAATATATACATCAAAGAGTCTATACAGAATAAAGTCCGATATATATGTACATAACATTTATATAGTCCAGAAGAAGAATATATACACACATAAATATTGCTTCATATACATAAAACACAAACATTCAGACATATCAATATTATACAACATATTATATAGCAATATTCATACATACAAAGTTGCGATTATACTGTCGCTAATTGCACAATACATATATATATTATGTACAATATATACAGGGTGTTCTCGCAGCATAGATTATGTACATATTCTATTGTGTGTTGGTGTGCGTGCGTGAAATGCAATGCAATGAACTCCATGAAAAATATAGACTAATATAAAAACAAACCTATAACTAAAGTTAAAATATAACCCTAAAAATCTGACTACAAATCAAAGATTATATATAAGAAAGACATTCTTATTTTATCTTTACTACAAATGCAGTAAATTTTGTAGTACAAGCTAAAATACCGAAAAGCGAACTAAGTATTAAAATAAACCCGAAACATTACAACCCTCCCCCACCCACTCGAGAAGCTAAAAGCTCAACCTCAAAATTATCAGAAACTAAACAAAACAAAAATGTATTAAAAATAAACCCATAAAATGATCATCTATTGAAACAACAAACATCTAAAAAATAATTAAAAAAATCTGAAATAATAGGATTTTACACACACCTATACACACATTAAACCTGAAAGAATGAAAATACGCAATTAACCAGAAATATATGAAAATATGATAATCAAGCACTGTGAAATCAAAATTGTGGACAGAGGTTGAAGGCTCCGAATCAGCTGCGGACAAGCTAGTAGTGACACGACGCAGAAGTTTTCGACGTGATGTGTACACATAACATATAAAAACATTAACAATTTTTAAATAAAAACCTATTTTGACATGTGGCTCAAATATCAATAAACAAGATAGTAAATTGTATTTTACACGTAACTGCAGTTACATGTAGAATAATAAATAATAGATAGTACAATATTTTTATCAACTTTGCTACCTACATTCAATTTTACATTAGACATGGCAAGGGAAACTCTTAATAAAACATTTTTAAATATTGTTAAATATCTGTAACAGGGGTGTAGCCAAGTGGGTGTCATAAAGGACATGACCCCCCTCCCCTCCAGAATAATGATCGGTAAAATATTATACTGTTTGGAAATTAAAAACATTACGTTTTTTATGTTTTGTTGCTACATAATATATTCACTGTATACATTATTACATTTCCAATATTTTTATAATTGACCCCGTTATATTAATTATTAAATAGTTTATTTATTTTTAAATATTTGTACCAATAATATTGTGGACATTTATATAATTAATAAAAAAAACTTACTTGTGAGTTATTTGTCGGAATAGGAGCTGGATGTTTTTCTGAAGGCGCTCCATCTGTAAAATGCTTGCTGCATATATGTAATTGGTTGGTCACTTGTAATAATTTATCAAATTCGATTATACCATAAGAATTAAGCCATTGCTGATTTAAAGAACACATTTTACAAATTAATTCAGAATGTTCCATTTTTATAGTAGAAGAAGTAGATCCCTTTGAAGAAGTTTAAAATCTTTGAAAGGTCTTGGGAATAAGAAACATTGAATAGGTATAGTTCTTCCCGATCTAAATACTGACTGTTATAGAATTACAAGTCCTATATTTACAATGTTTGACCATAATTAGAAATCAACTGACAATTATAATTTGATAATAATATTGAATATAAAATCAGTGTCCAAAAGCAGAGACACAAAAAACTGTTGTTTAATATATTACATCGATTCAACCGATGAGCACAATACAGAAATATTAACAAAGATATTACAAGATACTACAAATACCTTATACACGCACCCACCCAGTTAACATAAAAGTTCCACTCATCTCTCTAGTGAATTTATCTATTTTCGACTTTAAACTGGTAACATATATCGACAGGCTCGTTTAGCTGGAGCTATTATACAAGGTTATAGCTAATCTATGGTTAAAGCATATTCTGTTTTCCGCAGAGCTATAAGTGAAGTCTTTGCACTCACTCTATTAATAGTATGCTTTTCCACAAAAAGGGGTTTTAAAATTTTGCGTAAATTTGAATTTGCAAATATAAATTTATTGAAATAATGCATAAAAGTAACATTGCACAGCAAACAATTTAGGAATAATCCAAAATAAAGTACACAAAGATATCTGTAAATTTCCGTAAAGCTTACATATAATTGATAGTAAATAAATGTGTAAAAAATTCTGTTTAACGCCAAAAATATCAATTGATATTGTTACAAATATAGTATAAAAAATATTTTAATTTGCAATCAATCAAAAGAAACCGAAGGAAACTGTGTAAATACAAAGTGTTCATTCTAGCTTAATTGCAAGTTTAATTCTCCGTCGTTTGCTGCAAAGAACGATTGTATGTATAACTTCATCTTCGTAGATTTCGATATTTCTATGAATTTAAATCAAGACTGGTACTGAAAATACGAAATTGTAAGGTGCAAATATTCATTGAATCAAATTGATTTGTTACTTGATTTATTTTTACGAACAAATTATTTTAAGTATATGATAATTTTGAAAGTTAGTTAATTTAGTACATGTTAATTATTCTTAGCCCGATGTACTACGGAAATACGTCTTTAGTAATGTCAAACAACTGTTCGATTTAACTTTCTCACAAGTACCCACTCCTCTCACTGATACCGCGCATGCAATATGCACAACACACAAAATATTCTTGAAAACATCAAAATTGTAATCTCTGAATGTGACATGGGCTGCAACGAAGATGGCAGAGCATCGGTTAGTATTTTTCTCGTCACCGTTTCATTTGGTTGCGCTCCTGTTTTTAATTAAGTAAATTGGGTTTTAAGAGTATTGCAAGGCATAAAATGTTGACATATCTGTAAACACTCAAAACTACTATACAAATATTAAGAATGAACATATTTATGCCCATAATGTAGTGAAATTATTCAATATAAAAAATTTTAGTTCAATTTATATAGCATAAAACATCGCTAGAAAATCATTCATTAGGTGGGACATTGATTGAATAAATCGTGTTTCCACTCTACTCCTGAATTAACACGTTTCACTATTGCGGAGGTTACAGGAAGAAGAACGTTCAGTATTTTTACAACATTCCGACATCAGGAAATTCGCAATTACAGCTTTGGAAAATTAAGGGTATCGTTCAAAGTGTGAAATATTACTTCGATGTACAGAAGTTTTCACTTCTTTACTTTTTCATCGAAGGTTTCTGATTTTTGGATAACGTGATAATTGTTTAAATATACTATAGTAAATATTAATACAATATAAAGATATTACTAGGATAATTTGATAATAATATAAACATATTATAATAACATACTACATATTATAGATATAGTATATATACTTCGTTGTCTGCGTGTTTAATATTCTTCAGAAGAGAGAAATGCAGTGTTAGCCATTTTGTTAATGCTTGCAAATTGTTATTTCGACTCATTACTATATAGTGAGTTGAGTCACGAAGTGCTGGAAGACATACTGTATTATGTCTCGGATGTAGAACAGGAATACTTTTCTTTCAAAATTTGTCCTTTGCATATTTATAATACATATATATGTACTTGTCGAAGAGCCATTTTGTAGATGAATACATTTAATATTAAGTGAAAACGTTAAATAATAAATGTATGTGTTTAATATTATAAATGTATTCATTTAAAAAGAGAGATATACTTGTGTAAACCCTTTGGTCCGCCATACTAATATATATGGTTCATAATGCAGTATGTATATTATGTTTAATTGGGATTGTTATGTTACATCAATTTACATTACATTAATATAGTAATATACAGCTGTTTACAAACTTTTAAAAACACCCTGTAGTTGTAGGTATATGTATAACCAGGGTGTTTCATGTATAGAAGATGTGTTAACATTTGGTTATATGGAGAAGTTGATTTTTTTGCATTTCGCTTATAGTAATATATTTGTATAAGTATTAGTGAATTTATTGATAGAATTATTGTCCTTAAAATCTCACTTAATTTTATTCTATTCTATAATACATACTACTGATTTTGTAGAATGATTTTTGCTTATTTCTTAATTAAATCTATATACCTGGAAGTTGTGATTATTTATATTATATAAAGGAGTTGAATATCAAAAGTTTTATTTATTTTGCTTCTTATTATATTGAAAAGGGGATTTTCTTTATCACTTTGTACATTATGGCAGTAGGTACATTATGGAAGTTTTTCATCAAGGATGCAATCTATAGATACTTAAATATATTTGTTCTTTCAATATATTATCATTTATTTTGAGCTATAATTTATATACTCTTTCTTTTATTTGAAGTGAATGAATTGACATTTCGTAGGATTTTGGAACAATTTATTAATTAGGAACCATGCGTGCTTATTTTTGTCATTTGTCATTTACAATTTTGATAATTTTTGTGAATTGGGTGCATATATTGTTACTGTGCTGTATCATCGACAAAGAGATTTATGTTACTACTACAATTACCTACTATTGATATTTTTAGCAAAAAAATTTCCGAAGGTAGTTGTTGATGTATTCAGAAAAATCATGAGCCACATCCGCATTAAAAACTATTTTTCTAACCGACAATCACGCCGAGAGTTTTATTTCCTTTATACTTAAGACGCTATTTTGAAATTTTGCCCTTAAACAGTTCAAACTCAACTAACGCCCTTTCACATTTTGTGATATTAAATATTTATCAATCCAGAAAAACAGAGGAAATGATATTGAGATAGCTATTAATTCCATCAATGCATTCACAAATATATACTGCAAAATGATGTAATACATCAATCAAAATATAAGTAAGATTATTATTATTATTATTATCAATAAATTTATGCGCTAAGTTTTATAAGATACATTAAGTGTTAAAATACAAAAAGAGAAGCATGCAATCAAAGAAAATGGGAAGCATGGAAATAATAGAACAAATTTTATTGCAAATAAAGTGCAATTAGCAGAAATTATTCGACAAAACCACAAATGAGGCATTAAAGGAAGAAAACATTAACCAGTTATGGCCGGGTGTACAGATTCAAAAGTTTAATTCAAAAATTTAACAGAAACAGATAATCCAAACTATCAACGGCTAAAGGGAGCAATGACTAATAAAAATACTGATTTCAAAAAGAATGTAATCTATCGTTTAAAATCAACAAATCTCACAAATTTGCATATTATCCGTTAAGTTTTTTTAATAACTTTGAGCAGTGTAAGATTGGAAAATTCCACACAAAATTCAGAATTTAAAACTATATATTAAGATAATGGGTTATATATAGTTCTACGAAAGTGATTAACAAAAATTATTAAATTGTTTATAATTTCTTCCTGTTGTAATTTATAGATCATAAATATAATCTATATGTTGTAATTTATAGATCATGAATATGATCTATAAATTACAACAGGAAGAAAAACATCATTGTATTATATAATATTATATAATACAATGGTGTTATTCCACGAATTTAGTCTGTTACTTATACACAACATTATATTTGCACTACTTTTATTAGTGTCTAGTAGTATATATCTAAGTTTAAAAAATATTGGAGAGTTAGATATAATAATTATTCACAACCGAAGTATTGGAAGATTGTGTAATTTATTACTGTGATTACTTTATTTGACACACTTAACAAATTATATTTTGTTCGGAAATGCACATGCAAACATACTTTTGCTAGCGCGATTATTGTCCTAAAAATAGGGAGGGGTGAGGGGGGGGGGGTGAACGCTCTTGAGATTCTAGTTCTGTGCTGACTACGACCAAATGGTTGGTTCCAAGTTAGTCACTTAATAATACCGAGAAATCTAAAATTCTATTTTTCTTAATTCGTAATCCAAACTTTTCTGATACTATCGATATTCGGCATTACCAGTCAACATGTATTGTGCTTGTTAAATTTTAATAGCTTAGATGTATTCTTAGACAAATCTATTTCGTATGGTCGTTATATTCGTGAAATTAGTCGACGCTCTTTTGAATTCATTAAAACAGTTTATCGGATCGGTCGATATATTAATGAGCACCCACATTAATACCTGTTAAAATATATGACATACGCACCCCAACTACTGCGATTAATTCTTACCATATTAGAGATAAGATACATTTCTATGATTTTTATACTGTTATGCTATGGTTCACAAATTCAACGCTTACAACGTATTCAACATTTCTGTGCGACACTTAAAATAATAAATATTGCAACTGAGTATTAATAAATATTATTAACTTTATATATTTATTTAATGAATTTGTCCCTCTATATATTTCAGATTCGTTATTTTATTGACAACGTTTTTTTAATACTATGTTCATTGAAATTATCCTTTGTTTCTCTAGAGATAAATATGTATAGAAATATTTAATTTATAAAATCTCATATGTATACAGTATATATAAATATATAAATATATGAGAATGTATAATATACAGGGTGATCGAAAAGTCTCTCCGCAGTGATTGATTTGGATTACAACACATTAAAAGGATACATTATAATGATTAACACATACACAAATAAATATACGAAAACAAACAAATTGTTCAATTATTGTTTAACATATTCTTGTTGTTTTATATGCGTGTTAATCATTATAATGTATCATTTTAATGTGTTGCAACCCAAATAAATCACTGCGGAGAGACTTTTCGATCGTATAAGAGAATAAGAGAACATATAAGAGAACAATTTTATATATAAATTTATTAAATTTTTGTATAATAAAACCTAATTGTAATAAATATTCTAACTAAAGTCCAGAATTACTTACATAAGTATTAGTTATTTAATTACTATAGTATTAGTTAGATAAGAATTAGTTAACATTTATCTAAATAAAATATACCTACCATACAGGGATGCATACATTTTAGACAATTGAACTTTTAATTCCACCAATCATTTATTTCACCGTAATCTACGGCTAATGCCAATTACATATATGCATGCTAATTGTATATTTCATGTATTACTTTCTCATTTTATACGTAACTTTTAAGCACATACCAGTATTATTGCATTGCGGAACGTGATAACAGTTAACATCCTTCATGAGTTGCTAAAAATATTTTAATTACAAATATTATACTCTTAGCTGAAATATTCTTATATATAAGAATAAGTACGAGTGTTTGAGTTTGCTGACAAACTTATATACGGTGGATTACATTCTTAGTTAATAGGTTTAAATTAATACAACCATAGGATTTATTGGTTGTCCAATGTGAGTATGAGAACACGAAGAGTATAAAAATATAATATATTGCCCGAATCAAATTACGATATTGCTTTGTTAGTAAAATTATAAATCCCAAAGAAGGAATTCGCAAAATATGAAATGGCGGTATTTTATCTATCGCTGTATGATTGTGCAAATAGTACTGTGTTTGAGTTACCATGGTGACGCTTGGCTTTTTGGTCGAAGACGTCGTCGGAACCCCCCTCCCAGATGTTACTGCACCCCCTCCAGTCCCAACGTCAATACTAACCCAAGTGGTCTTCTGTCAGGAGGGTAAGTGTAATGTAGAATTTGAAATAATTTATATTTCGTATTCGCGATAATCTTATAGTAATAAATGTATATAAACATTTATTACTGTA
The DNA here is from genome assembly GCA_036023295.1 of Invenusta paracnida. Taxonomy (NCBI): domain Eukaryota; kingdom Metazoa; phylum Platyhelminthes; order Proseriata; family Coelogynoporidae; genus Invenusta; species Invenusta paracnida. Next base: position 11,112 of record JAYRBW010046149.1, read on the forward strand.
ATATTCATTCAACAGAAACAGCAATCGACGAAGCATACAATTGGAATCTTAGACGAATAATTTGTAACAATTTAAAGGCTTAGTATTTTCGTACTCATAATATGTAATTCAAAAGATTTGAATTATTTGCCACAATTTTATTGGTTCTCCGAACTACGGTAGTCACCCTGTGTCATTGTGCATTGAAACTAAACCATAGAGATGGGACTCGCGTTAGGGTTACACGCATTTTTTTTATAAGAAACCGAGGGTCCGGCTGAGGCTCAGGTTTCTTACCTTATTATCAACTTTCAAGCT
>JAYRBW010046160.1:0-11407 GCA_036023295.1 Invenusta paracnida
TCGATTTGTAAACAATTATCCAGGAAAGGACTGGACCACAGCCTTCATTAGTCGTTGGAAAGGTGAACTAGGAAAACACAAACCAGAGCTTCTCACAAAGGCTCGAGCAGATTTAATGGCCAACCAAACCAGATATACAAACAGTGAGGCAGTCAGATGTCTTCTACAAGGTGAAAGGGAGACCATTTATTCCAGCAAGCACATCATCATCTAGACAGATGTTCCAATTAGGGGATGCAAAGTTTCTTATTGTGGAACAAAAGTACTCTGACACTTATAACTTCAATTGACAGATTATTGTGCATTCCATATTATTCTGACACTTATAACTTCAATTGACAGATTATTATGCACTCCATATTATTTATAAAACTATTCTGACACTTATAACTTCAATTGACAGATTATTGTGTATTCCGTATTATTTCCATGTTAAACATGTTTATATAGTATTATAATAGAGTTTTGTGTTATATTTTGTCAACTTTTCTACTTTTTTAAAAGTTAAAGATATACCCATTTTACCCTAATATGGGTAAAAGTAATAATAATGTATTTTTAAGGGATATTTCAATATTACCCATTTTACCCTCCATGTGGGGTAAAATGAGTATAGTCCTTCGTTTTAAAAAAACTGTGTGGTTCATCATTAATTTTGATATAAATCTGATGAAATGTTATGGATATTGAAAGTAGACATCCATAATGTTCTATTATGTTTAAAAAATCTGTCTTGAATACCTTTACAAAATCAAGACTATTATTCTTTTAAAAATATATACTCATTTTACCCCACCAGACCCTATACATATATATCTACCACTATATGCAAATATAACAAACGTGCAATTTAAAAGTTGAAAATAGATTCGAATATGCCAGTAATTATGATTGAGTTTAACATTTCAGGAATGTGTCGCTTGATTTATGTAGTAAACGAAAATGTAGTGAAAAAAATTCATCTGATATTTGTTTTTATGAAGAAATGGAAAAGTTAATTATGTTATCATACGTTTTCAATTTATCGCTTATTTTATGTATGTAGATATTTAATTATTAACCAAATACAATAAATTAAACCAAATAAATATAATACTTTTTAAACAGTTAGGATTAAATGGTTAATAATATGTAATAATACTTAAATACAATATTAGAAACTGGTTCAGACTCAACAATTTTATAAATAATTTCGTGTAAATCACGAAAAAATTTATGTACAGATAAATGTTAAAAATGACTAACCTGTTTTTTAGTTATATTGTAAAAATTCTTCTGTAACTTTATCGCGTAAATAGATTCTAAATAAAAATCTAATTTGAAAGTTTGTTGGTATAATTATAACAACATAAACAGAGTAACGGGTAATTGAATGATTATAATATATTCTCTGTCACTACAGTTACTCCATGCTCTTAGTGTCGGGTATATGTAGGTAATATAGCACTACTTCAAAATAATAGTTCGCTATTATGTTTCCTCTTGTCTTCTCATCTGTCGTTTCATATAACCTATGTGTATATTTTAATCTATTGATTTATGGCATACATTTCAAGTGGTATAATGTGTTTGTTGCCATTGGTATCGGAGTAGAACGTCAATATACAGTGTGTTTCACTAATCGAGACTACTTTTGCATTTTATCGTTGTAAAAAATAACAATTCGGTTTTAAGTTCAATACATTTCTAAAAAATCAATACTGGCTCATTAAGCTAGCTACAGGATCCCCAAATATTTTATACAGATCTCAAGACGTGTTTACTATAATATAGATGAATATATGTTCTTTTAAATATGCGTCTACTCTTTTTTAATTACTTTATTTTTAGCATGAAATTCATAAATAAAAAATAAAAGTCAATTAAGTTAAATAAATATTACTTTAAATAGATAATAATAATGAAATATTATGTCAAACTATTCCTTAATAATACATAAATCTTAGTTTGTTGGTCAATGTATCTTGTACAGGTACTGAATGAATACTTATATGAATAAGAAAAATAACGACAGTAATAAGTAAGACACAGCTTAATCAAATATTTTCAGGCTTTCTGTTTACTTTGACCATATAGTATTAAAAAAAAAATATTGAAGTGGCATGATAATAGGACCAACAATATATAAGAGCGCCAATACAAGGATTACATAATAAAAGTTACATACCTACTTAAAGCCATTTAATAGCTAAGAGAAAAACAAAAAATAATAATGTGATCGACGAGAAGAGCGGAGATCAGATTATTTAATAGAATTAAGAAAACATCTCTGGATATGGGTATTTAGAGAGAAAAAGCCAGAATCGAAATTAAGAACATATTTGTTGTTAGTTTTAATGTAGACTGCTTCGATAAGACGATGAATGTTAAAATTATTACATTTGTGAATTAAATGGAAGAATGGAAATTAATAGAATGGTTAGAGTTAACTAGAAACATGATTAAATAACGCACTATTAATGTTACAATTAGAAATAGCTTTTATGCTCTTTAGTACAAATATTTAAGTCTTCACAAGTATTACCTACTTAGAATCTGTTACCTTTTTCACAATTTAATGATAAACACCAGAGTTTCGAGAATATTTGGGCGCGTCAAAAACTATAATGGATTTTAAATTATTCGGACATTCAATAGCGAGTTTAGAATTAAAGAGCTTACAAAAGCTATTTCTAATTGTAACATTATTAGTGTGTTATTTAAGCATGTTTCTAACTCTAACTAATCTATTTATTTCCATTCTATCCATTTAATTTAAATTTAATTCGAAATCTGGAAAGTATTTAATTAAATTGTGTCTTACTAATTATTGCAATTATTTTTGTATTCTTTTCAACGATTGAAAATAATTTTTCCATCTTATCATTACTTGTATATTATATATATAATGTATAATTATTTACATATATATTATATACATATTTTTAATATATGTCTATGAGATACTTAATTGCAAATAAGATAGTGTTGTTATAAACGCGATAAAGAGCTAAATTTATTTTGTCGGCGTTATTAATGTTGTGCGTTATAAAAATATATATTTTTGTAATTTTTTATATAGCGGCACATTGAACAATCAAAATATAAATAAGCAATATCAGTGTGGAATATATGCTAAAATATTAACTTTTACCTTAAAGCGAATTATCAATCAAAAATATTCAATTTCACATAAAACTAAATTGAATAAGTATCATTACAAAATATAATATAGGACAGATAATAATATTAGTTTATATCTCAATGGGGAATTTCGATTCATCTATGAATTATTTGAAGTTGCGACATTATATGTTCTGTCCACTTTTATGTTTTATTCAAGCATATATATGCGTATTCACAATGCTTAAAACAAATCTATTAAGAATGTTAATATATATAGATGGGCATACTAAAACTTTTAGTGGTGCAAAATGATACACATTTAAAATATGTAATATATATATCAGAATATAATAATTGCATAACCTGTTTAACAAAATCCTTGTGTAAATGTTAATATTTAAACTTGCATTTGAATACGAAGTAGCATTAGATTAAATTTAAATTTATATTATCATCTAATTTACATACATTTTGTGTAGAAGAATATTGTTAAATAAAAACGAATACAATGTTAAAAATAAATTAAAGTTATATTTAGTGAAGGCAGATATTATATAGCTACAAATCTTTATTTCCTTTTTGTTTATTATAATAAATAGCTATATATTAAGGTAAAGATGAAAATAAAGTAAACATTAAGTAGAATTAATGTAGTTAATTTATAAAATTAAATAAAGTAAAGGAAATTAATGTATAATGTAGCGCATATATAACCAGAGTGTATTCACGAGTAAAAGCATGATATACATAATATATTATACAAATATTCATTAGAAATGTATTGTAAACCATGGATATTTGAATTTGTTTTTCTCTAGATTAGCAGCCTATATTCTACTTTATATATACATCAACTCTTATAAGTACAGCTAAAATCTAGGATGATAGCATTAGATTAGTATACCTTCATATGCTGTCATGTTACTATAAGCATTGAAATAAAAAATGTTAATATATACTTTTCTCTTCGTTCATTATTTATATATAAAATATATTATAAAACATTAAAAAAAAACTTTTTGACCTTATCCTAGCATATTTATTTTCATTATTGAAATCAAAAAGGTATACTTAGTTTTCTGGAGATTTTGACGTAAAATTATTTTAACGTCAACAGATATTCCGAGTTTTAGGCAGCTTAAAAGAAGAATTTTCTGATCTGAACATCGTATACGGTATTTTTCTTTTTTTCAGACCGGATATTAATGGCGGCGCTAGAGGTTCAGTAAGGTAAAGGTGCTTTTTAAAGTGTAAAGCTTTAGTTCTGCAGTGTAAAGCATGCTTAACTATGTAAAGCTTGAGTTCTGCAGTGTAAAGCATGCTTAACAGTGTAAAGTTTGAGTTATGCAACAGTGGACCAAAGGGTTCGGTAAGAGTATTTCTCTCCTATTTAATGTATAATTCTCTGATTACATTTACACTTGCATAACTCAAGCTTTACACCGCAGAACTCAAGCTTTGCACGCAAAACTCAAGCTTTGCACGGCAAAACTCCAGCTTTACACTGTTAATCAAGCTTTACGCTGTTAAACAAGTTTTGCATGGCAAAACTGAAGCTTTACACGGTAGAACTCAAGCTTTACATGGTAGAACTCAAGCTTTACACGTTATAACTCAAGCTTTACACGGTAGAAATCAAGCTTTACATGGTATAACTCAAGCTTTATACGGTAGAACTCAAGCTTTACACGGCAAAACTCAAGCTTTACATGGTAGAACTCAAGCTTTACACGGTAGAACTCAAGCTTTACACGGCAAAACTCAAGCTTTTCACGGTAGAACTCAAGCTTTACATGGTAGAACTCAAACTTTACACGGCAAAACTCAAGCTTTACATTGCAAAACTCAAGCTTTACACTGTTAATCAAGCTTTACGCTGTTAAACAAGTTTTGCATGGCAAAACTCAAGCTTTACACAGTAGAACTCAAGCTTTACACGGTAGAACTCAAGCTTTACACGGTAGAACTCAAGCTTTACGCTGTTAAGCAAGCTTTGCACGGCAAAACTCAAGCTTTACATGGTTGAACTCAAGCTTTACGCTGAAGCAAGCTTTGCACTGCAAAACTCAAGCTTTGGACGGTAGAACTCAAGCTCTATACTGTTAAGCAAGATTTGCACGGTAGAACTCAAGCTTTACACTGTTAAGCAAGCTTCACACGGTAGAACTCAAGATTTACGCTGTTAAGCATAAAGCCATATAGATATTTACTAATTTGGCTCATTGATCTAGAAATTCCGCTATCATCTGTGATGGTATATATCTCCCTTATATCTATCTCCCTTATCATGAATACTGCTAAAAAACGCATGAAGGTTTTGTAACTTTAACAGATTTAACTTATCTGTCTTAGCTCAATTTCTTCGCTTTATGAAAATGGAATTAATAACATCTGTTTGTAATAATGTGTATATTATATTGGCTAAATTTAACAAAAGTATTATTTTCAAATAATTTAGACAAGGCAGTTTTCTATACAACGTACCACGAATAATTATAAATAATATACGTAAATTTATCATATAGCTATTTATGAGACGTAAAATATATGTATTGAATAAAACACAATGCCTATCAATATAATGTAGCATTATGGATTTGCAATCGAAGGCTATAATGATGGAAACTGAAGCCGCGGTAGCGGCTGAAGATTTTATTATTATAGCCAGAGATTGTAAATCTATAAAGGAATTGTGCAAAACATTTCTATAATTATAATTAATATAATAGATAATCAGAATATTAAATATATTTCTATGAATATTTCAGCTCGCCGTGATCGATATAGATAATAGATGATCAGAATATTTAAATATTTATTTGAAATAATTTATTTATCATAATTTGAAAACTCATTCAGCAACCTACATGTTAAATTTATCGAATATTTGAAAATATTATTTCAGGATTAGATACGAAAATGTTGAATTTTGCTACTAATGAATCTAATGAACGACTCGTAGTGGAACTAGATCCTAAATTTATTAATGAGTTTAACCTTAATGAGATTGAACATTTTCAATCTATTCTTACCGAAAATGAAAAACATGAACTAAACAAGATCGAAAAAGAAAACGTACCATCAAATACTCAGAAAGAGACAGAATTGTATGTTAAACAATTAAGACAATTTCTTTCACAGAGAAAATTAGAACATCTCGTACCCGAAACCATTCTGAATGATTATCTTAGTTTATTTTATAATCAAATATAATAAAGATCGGCTTTTTATTTTACATTGTGGCCGACTTTTTTCATAAAAAGTCGGCCAAATGTAAAATATCAGATTATAAAAAAAAAATAATAATAATATAAAAGTATGTATAATTATTATTATAAATCATAAGTTTTAGAATTAAATGTTTATTTTATAAGTTGTTGCCTAGTAGTACCTAAGTTAATATATATTTAAATACACATCACTGTTTACATTGTTTGGTGCTAGAACGTTGCCGTGCGATATAATGCAAACTAAAGTTTGCATATAACCGTAAAAACACCTTGAAAGTTAGATGTAACACAAAAAGTGTAACACTTTGACCACAAACTAAGAAAATTCATAGTTATTATGATAATATTAGTAATAATAGTATATACCGTATTTACTCTATTAAAAGCGCAGCCTCAAATAGAAGCGCAGTCTCTAATAGAAGCGCACCATGTTTAAGCTTCCTTCCTTCCTTCCCTAACCCTAACCCTTTCTGCCGATATGCTAACTGTTTCTATTACCTATGACACTTAATATTTCGTAAAATTGTATTTGTGTACCGATATGCTAACTGTTTCTATTACCTATGTAATATTAAATAAATAAAAAAAAATAAAAAATAAAAAAAAATAAAAAATAAAAAATAAAAAAAAGATTAATGAATATAAGCGCAGCCTCAAATAGAAGCGCAGTCTCTAATAGAAGCGCATCAATAATGTTCAAGTTAGAATAGAAGCGCATGCGCTTATAATAGCGTATTTACGGTATATACATATACTAGTAACAATACGTACTAGACATACATTTCTATAAAGATAAGCCTTTAAGTGTTGCACAGTAAAAAATTCAAATAATTTTACAAGTTTAAATTTCCAGTTTGTTTCTGAACTACCATCCTTATGATTTACGAACAGGAAAAACAGAAAATCTTATCTTTCTATAATAGCTGAAAAACTAATATTAAGTTAAAATCGCTAATTACGAAAAAATCGAAATTAAAATTTTTAATTCAGAAATTTTTTTTACTAAAAAGTAACAAGGAAGAAAAAATATCCACAGAAAATTTTCTTATAAGTTAATTACACACACATATATAATTATATTAATAAATATACTACTTAAAAAAGTAAGTAGGTAGAAAGAAATGTAATACATTTTTTTAAATATGAAGATATTTTTATATTAAATTACTATTTAATTCTTTCGTTTCATTTTGAAAAATGTTGCTCCTTAAAGATTGAAATATAAAAATGTTTAACTTGTAATTCAATGTAAAAGATAAGGAACATAACAATTGTCTTATCATGAATTTTTGAATACGTGTATTCTTTAAACAAAATATTTGTTGACATAAATATATGTATATTAAAAAATTACATTGATTAACAATTTAAACAAACTAAATATATGTATTAAACATCCTTATGAGCCTCTGCTGCTTATAGATATAAACAAAGAGAAAATCTCTACTGCTTTTCTTAAAAGAAAATAACATACTAAGGGCCAAATAGATTACCCAACTTGTGCTGCGGTGCATCAATCACCAAGGTAACAGGTAACAAGCCCTCTCACCACTCAAATAAGGCATTGGGCAGCCTTGGGAGCTGCCTTAGGAATTATATCTAAACATCATAAACGTTATTGTAAGTCAAATATATAAACAAGGCACTTACAAATTCATGATTAAACATTTATGTATTTATCGAAGAGTTATACCAAATATTATATATAAATAGCAAACGCAAGTTCAATTAAGAGATTTGTTTATTGAATAATGAGTTGACCTTAACAAAATAATAAAAAGTGAACCACACAATTAACTTGTTTATTAATAAATTTGGTTTAATCAAAAAGTGTAATAATTCGTGTATTCATGGGTTTTCTAGTCCGAGTAAATACATTAAAGACATGTTAAACATTAATTAGACAAATAAATTGAATCCTTATCGATTATGAATGAACTTTAAAAAAAACGCGTAATATTTTCCCTCGAATTATACGTACAGATAGCCTTAATTCAACCGATATATCATGTTCAGAGCAACATATGGTACTATTGTTATAGTTGTATATAATATTGTCGTATTTTACACTAATGCATGAATTGCAATATGGCTCATTCCGTTTCCAACCGGAAATAATGCATCATTATGTCTGGAAACCGAACATGGCATAGGTTTTCAATAGAGGGAGCTTAAAACTTTGGCATCATTAATACTTCTAAACATAAGTATGTTGTAATGCGTAAGAGCAGTAATAATAATCATAACAATAGTTTATTATTACCACAATAACAATTAAAAATAGTAAATGTTTTTAATATTTATAAAAATGGTAATCGTTTCTAATTGTAACATTAGATGGGTAAACTGTTCCATTATTTGGGACTAATAATACTGAAAACATTGTTAGCGATGCATGTTGGAATGAGTTGAAGAAAGAGACAAAGGTTGTTGAAACTAGACAAATATGTCAGTAGATTGGGAAGAGGAAATATGTATGATGAGTTTTAAAATGGGAGCAAGTTCATTATGGATACATCTATGAAAAGGCAACAAATGTTAAATTTAATTCAAGAAGAAATGGGAGGCCAATGTAATTTTTGCATCACATGGTACGTGGTTACATATACGAAAGATATTTGATGATACGGGCCCAACAATTTTAATTTTGAACGCGCTGCAGTCGCTGTATTTTTGAAACTGAACAATAAGACCGAATAGCTTGCAATTGTCGAATCTGCAATGTACAAAGGCATTAATAACAACGATGAATTCTAAAAAGAGATCAAATGATCATAAATGCACATTTACAACTATTTAAAATATGCTTAATCGAAATATAAAAAGCTATCCAAGGTATTTAACAATAAGAGTGGATTATATTTTGAAATCGGAAACATACCTAAATAACATGGACATTGCATGGAGAGGAAATACAAAATTCAGATTTTTTAGGATTAACACGAAGGTGATTTACATTAAACCACTTAAATAAACGAGTAATATATATTTACATTATATAAAGTATTTATTATTTTGTTGACAGAAAAGTATATGTAAATCACATCATACATAAATATGATGTGACAAGCTATTTAGATTATTAACATCAGATATTGGTGAAACATACAATGAATATTACTGAGGACCTAACACAGATACTTGTTGAACGCCGCATAGAATAGGTATTATACTTACTTGTGATAATTTATTATGTACATGAGCAGAATGAATACGATTTGTTAGATAAGAAGAAAATAACTTCCAATAAAATCAAAACATGAGGGAAGGAAATGCAGAAGGATATTATGATCTACAGTATCTAAAACTACTGATGAAGAGGAGAGTTTCAATAAACTCCTAGTAAACATACAGATTTAATGTCATGTGTGTATACATCTGTACTAAAAAAATCAAAACCTAATAAAATCTCGGTAAATATATCTTTAATCGAAAATTCTTTAGCCTATCTACTCAAATAAGTCAGTTCAGCGAAGCAGTTTACTGAGCTATTTCGTTAAATTGGTTCGTTGAAATCTGTGAAACGGATTGACGAATTAAATCAGATAAATATGAAAGTACCTCTATATAGGATTGAATGACAACCAAAATGACAGAGTTAGTGGTGAAAGTCAAAAGCGGGAGTGAATGACTCCATTATAGATCGAAGAAAAACTAAATAGTGGAGGGTAAACCTAATTTTCTCTTTGGTTTAATAAGTTTACAACTAATGTATCCAAATAGAAATAACGTAAAATCAGTAATTGAAATATATTTCGGTACAAAATTTAATTTAAAAAGCTATATATATATTTAATTGTATACTTATACTAACCGTATAAATTTATTTATCGTGACAGTTATGCCTATCCCGAATTATTTAGTAAGCGTGGCCCTTACTATTCTGTAGTAGTGATTTCTCTGTTTATTGGGAATTCGTCTAAAACCGGCACATTATAAGTGATAAAGGGTAACCATTGAGAATTGCCAAGTGAAATGGAAGCATCAAAATGTTCATGTATCCAGTTAGATTGTGTAGACAATTAGTAATTATTGGTGAATTCATACCGAATAATGTGTTGTTCATCTAAATCAGAATATTATGGTAAATGTTTGCATTATGAAAATATTAAAAGTAGGCAACAGTTCAATCATTTTCTTTACATTATTTAGACCAGAAATTCACTCCTAGACGTATAAAATTTTCTAAACATAAAAACGATTGGAGTAGCTGTCAAAAACAATTTCATTTTCACAATAACAAGAACAAGATTACATTATGATTTCGATAATGTCTATAGAGTATCCAAATAAAAATTTAAAAATCCCTGGTTTCCTCTTTGAGTTTTTAAAAATTATGTACGAAATGGGTGTCATTCATTGTAGTGTATAACAATGTCAAACTACTTAATGCACTGTTCTAGTCTACATAGACTTCCTGTGATTTCCAATTAGCATAAATGACTTTATTCACATTCTTAAAAGTATTGTGTTACAAAAAAGTATATTTGTAGTCTCTATCTTCTAAGTTATACAAACAAACGTTTTGTTGAACAATATATGACCAACATGAACTTTTTAAAGATATTTTGTGCAACCATGACATTGTCAAGACATTGAGATGTTAATTTAAAATAATTAATATAGTAATATGTTTAAATGTAAAATTAAGCATTATTTCTTTCCCAATATGATGTAAGAGCAATGTAAGAAATAATGATTGTGCTCTTACATTCGGAATTAAAAAATAATAATAATAACCAACAATGTTAACTAATCATGTAATTGTAATTGTGTGTTTTGTTTTGTTCACTCAAATATAAAAATCTTAGGTTATAAATATGTGAATAATAAATGCGATTACCATTTTTGCAAAAACACAAAAATTATTTTCATAATTTTATAATAAAACATTAATATTTCTAAATAGAATTAGAAGCCAAGTTTAAATTTATATGTGTTAATTATTATTTATTATTTATATTTTCATGGTATAAGGACTATTACATTCATATTATCTATTGCTGATTGAATTAACATGAAGGTATATATACTTTTGCATCAATGTATTGTGTGTTTAGACTACTTTTTTG